>OX030952.1:58379470-58594470 GCA_943735915.1 Pherbina coryleti | reverse complement strand
ATACTTTTCGAACTAGTGTTACTGCCTACTTTGTCATAGTATTCACATAATGATCATAATCATTATAATCGATAATTATCGAACACTCGAAGCTAAAAGTGTTTTTTTTTTTCTCAAACTTATTTCCAATTTTTATGAAATTTTTCTCATAACAGCACCGTTTCCAAACTCAGCACTTCACTCTGTTGCACTTTGGTCACCAACCACAAAGTGTCATCGAAAGCATGTGTGCGTTCGGTACTCTACAGATGATAACGCATTTTTTTTGAATGTGTTTGAGTCTGTAGACAACACTCACCCTAACCTTTATTATTCACTTAGGGACGGTTCGCTGGGTGGCAGACGCATTTTACGCGTTTGCTGTATAAAAACCACAAATTGCGATTAAACGTTGACCAGCATAAGTCTGGTGGGAATCCATAAATGGCCGTAACGACATGTCATACACTGGCCGAAACACATGGCCGGCCGTTAGGCAAGTTAAAGCCGTTTATAAATGCGTGGCTGTAGCACATGTTTTAGGCATAAAAAGATTATTGCGTGCATAAAAGTGGGGTGGGTGTTTTTTCAATTGTTTGAGATGGTTTATTTTGAATTCTTAAAATTTAACGGAATCTCAACAAAGAATAAAATATGCATCAGCTGCTCTTTAGTGCTGAAAAACATCGTCTTAAGTACTGCCAATAAAAATTAACACCATCGCACATAATCGAGCAATTGCTGCTTTTGCCTATAAGTTCCTTCAAAACAGCGTTTTTTTTTTTCTCTTTAAGTCAATAACTTTTTATTGTTATCACCTGCGCTTAAGCTTTGTCCCATTCCTAACAGTATCCTTGGATTTTCTTGATTATTTTTAGCTATGGCATGGATTTAAATGGTGCGCGGCGTAAAAATGCCACCCGTGAAACGACCTCAACGCTAAAGGCATGGCTGAACGAACACAAAAAGAATCCTTACCCCACGAAAGGGGAGAAAATTATGCTGGCAATCATAACAAAAATGACGCTGACGCAAGTGTCGACTTGGTTCGCCAATGCGAGACGAAGACTGAAAAAGGAGAACAAAATGACTTGGGAGCCGCGGAATCGCGTCGATGATGATGATGCGAATATCGACGACGATGATCACAAGAGCACTGACGACAACGACATGCTAGGTAGGTTTAGACAGATTCAGACTCTGACTTTTTTTGGTTACATACTCTTTACTTACGCCAAACAAAGTTTTTCTTAAGATATATTTTCATGTCTTTCCCTTTTTTTTTTCCTCTATTCTTCAGATGCTAAGGACTCAGGATTAGGCTCAAATGAGGACAAGGATCGCTCTGGTCGTTTAGGCGATATGATGAGTGATCGTCCCGGAGAGGGTAACAACAGCGAGTGGTCCGGCTCACGACCCGGCTCTCCTAATGGCTCACCCGATCTATACGATCGTCCCAGTGGTATGCCTGGGGGTGGTCATCCTCTTTTTCATCCTGCCGCACTTCATCACCACTTCAGGCCACCAGCTGGCTCTCCACCGGACATTGCTGCCTACCATCACCATCAGCAACAATTGCTGCAGCATCACCAACAGACGCAGCAGCATTCGATTCACACATCGGCAGGTAACACCAACGTTAGTCTCACAGCAAAACCTCGCATTTGGTCGCTGGCGGATATGGCCAAGGACGGCAAGGACACACCACAAAAGGACAGCCCACCTGGCAGTGATTTACCGCCCTCCCATGCAGCATTCTATGGCCACCCTGGACAGCATCCCTCTCCTGGTAAGATTCTCTCGCCATTGGCAGCACGTATCCCTAACTATTCGCCCTACGTGCGTCCTGATCTGTACCGTGGTTTCTATGGGCCTGCTGCGGCAGCTCATTTGGCGGGTCCTACGCAAGAATTTCTGGAACACCAAAGAACTTTCGGTGCTAGCCTAGCTGCGCACAACGGCCTTGGTATGAATCCGCTACTATGGAAGGCTGCGGTCTCCGGAGCTGCTGGTCCACCATTCGCACCGCTCAGCCTAACCACGAACAACCATCAACATCAGGTAGCTCCACCATCTGGCGCATCACCTTCCGCCTCCAGCACTTCGTCATCCATGGGTTGCGATGTTGTTCAGACCACGCCCTCCAGCACGTCACAACAACTGCAGCATCATCATCTCGGACCCATATCCGGCAACTCGACTTCATCGTCAACCTCCTCGAATTCGGGAAAGTTGTCACCAGGTATTAACGTAACGTCGCTAAGTGGTAAGCCATGACAGTCTTCACCGGTTTCTGCTTCCCCTGCCAACGCGTCGCCGACGGCATCTACAACCCAAGCGACAACCTCCCCGATCTCCGCTTTTCGCTCGCTCATAGCCTTCCGCGAGCAGCACCTGCATCAGATCCAGGCACCAAAGCTGACACTGAGACCGTAAACACTGACTAGGTGCGGACCAACACTGGGTGCACTAATTGTTCGGACACTCTCTTGAGCCGGATGAATGAAAAACCGTAGAATTTGAACTTTCGGACAATAATTTACAATGTGATTTGATAATTAATTTAATTTAACTAAAGAAATAATTGGTATTGCAATAAAATGCCAGCATTTAGACGAATTGGCCACGCTACATAAACGAACCAGCCACAGCCAAAATGTTAATGACAGTGACGCCTTTTTTATTCTTGTGAGAAAAAGTTAAGCAAAAACGTAAAAACGAAAAACACAAAAAAAAAAAACATAACCAACAATCTAATAAAAGCAACAACTATAGAATATTAAAAAAAAATTAAAACTTATGCAATCAGAGCTTATAGAACATAACAATTCAACGTAACCGATTTTACTCAACTTCTGTCCGAGATGCTAAACAACTTAACTGAAGCCACGAACCACAACGTCTCAGACATGGTAAAGAAAGAAAACAAAAGCAAATAAACAAAAAAGAAAAACCCTCTACACCCAGAACCATAGCAATATATTGAATATCCTGCAAGACAGTGGCCGAAATCCAAAGCAACACTTCAACTAGTTCTAAGTTAACTATTACGAATGCAGTGGAAGCGTAAGTGTTTTATTAGTAACTTTTTCGTAAGTGTACATAAATTAGTAGTAAATTTCCAAAGTATAATGGTTATGTTGAAGCAACATATCAAGAGTGTGAACCATTTTAATAATAGGGTTATATATACAGAGATGCCTGTCTTAAGTTGTTTTCTTCATTTTAAGTTTCGTTTTATTGTTCCTCTTTTTTAATGTAAACTTATTTATTGTAATAATAGAAGGAGACGTAAAAGATTTAGGGAATCATAAACAGCAACATTGAGAGCACAAAACTACTTGGTTCTTGCATTACAATCTTTTGCGATAGGTGTAAATTGTAAATATATACATATATTTTGTGTAATGACTATATGAAGAATAAAAACAACACAAAGCACAGTTAGAACATCAGTGTAAACTATATATAATGTATTGTTATGCTGATAATAACACTGATAATGGAATTATTTTCTATACAATATTGTTTCTGCTATATAAAAATGTGTATTATATAGTATATATAATAATAATAATAATACAAAAAATAATATATAAAACAGTACTGTGCGAAGTCGATTTAATATAATCTTTATAATAGTAACATTAACGAGTAAATAAAACAACAACAATAATTATTATTATAAAAAAAACACACACACACACAGACATGCAAAATAACAAACATACATTCATTTACTGATAAGATGTTATCTCTGTAAGTTAATGAAAGATTTGAATATGTTAATAAAGTAAATTAAAGCGCATTCAAGCAAACACACTGATGCGCGAAACATAGTTCCAATAAAGTAATACAAGAAAAAAAAAACAAACAAAAAAACACCACAAAAAATAAATACAAAAACAATAAAATATTCCCAAAATAAAGGAAAATATTATAAAAAAAAATCTGTTTTTTATTTGATTTCTTACCGGATTTTTAAGACAAAACAGGCTAATTTTTATCTGATCAGATATATACTCGTAGTTGTACTGCTGATGAAGTAGAAATTGATTCATAAAATAGACAGCCATAAGGAAAAATTCGGATGTGTAAGTAATACTCTACCTAATGGGCAAGTCAGTACATATTTCAAATACAGTGATGGATAAAATAATAAAATGTTTTTATTTTCTTTGGTTATTTTTTTGTGTAATGAATTTTGTGTTCAAAGTTTACATATGACTTAAAGAATAAAAGAATATCTATAAGAATATAAAAAAATCAGCTTCACGTAATTCATAAATCAAAACAAAAACATTTCATTTATTGTCCTTGGAAAAAATAATAGAAACAAAAGACTTATAACTAACATACTAATTTTTTTATCTTAAAATCTACCAACTTTTTACGGTAAACTAGTTAAAAATTAATATTTTGTTGTGCCATCAAGGTTTTGACGTAGAATACGTCATTCTCGGAGGTAAGTAGGGTGGTTGATAGTGATATAACTTTTTATTTTTATACCACTATAGATTATATAGATTATATAACTTTTTAAGCCTTTGGTGGGCCAAAAGTACTGATCGTACAATGTTGATGTTAGCACTTGTTGGTCTGCTTGATCCTCAATGCGACAAAAATTAAAAATAAATTTTACACAATTACATGAAATATAAAGCCAACATTTGATGTTTTTGTTTGCTTAAACTTGCTACCTATTTATCGACAGTTTCCGGTTTTATCGACAAAACCATAAAATTTGTATGGTAGCTCCCCTAAGGAGTGGTCGAAGGGAATAGGTGTCAAAGGCAAAAATGTTCCTTTTGCAAAAGTAATGGGGGTCAGTCATACATATTAACCCTCTCCGGCACTCTCTTAAAGGTCATATGCTCAGATGTATGGAATAAATAAACAAAAACCATAAAATTTGTATGGGAGCACCCCTAAAGAATGCGGAGGAAAAAGGTGTTAAAGGCAAAAATGTTCCTTTTGCAAAAGTAACGGGGGTCGGTGATACATATTAACCCTTTCCGCCACAAACACAATAAAATTTGTATGGGAGCCCCCCTAAGGAGTGGTCGAAGGGAATAGAAGTCCAAGGCAAAAATATTTCTTTTGCAAAAGTAATGGGGATCAGTCATACATATTAACCCTCTCCGGTACTATTTTAAAGGTCATATGCTCAGGTGTATGGAAAAAACATTTTGCTAAATAGTTTTTAAAAAAGATGTCATCAAAAGCGAATTGACTAATTCTACGTCTTGTGTTACGACATAGTCGAAACTACTGTATCTTTTTTAGAACTTCAATGCACCGACGGCCCATGAAATCCACCAGTTTGGCATAAATTTAGGGATCAAAAGCATACTGCCCTTTTTTTTAATTCTTCTTAATTTTTGGATTTATAGCCAGCTATTTTCTTCTTTAAGATCCCCCAAAGGTGTTCAATTGGATTAGGGTCTGGAGGCTGCGATGGCCATTCTAATCAATTAATTCTATTGTCTCGGAACTATTTTTTGCCAGTTGCGATGAGTGTTTGTGATCGTCATTTTGCATAACTTCCCATTTTAAATGCATTTCTTCATTGGAAAATAACAACATTATGCTATTTAATATATTTAAATAGTCTGTGGTCCAAATTTTACCTTTAATCCAATATATTGGACCTACGCCCGACTATGAAAAACAAATCCATAGCACTACGATACCACCGCCTTGTTTAATAGTTTTAAATGTGTGCTTTGGATTATGTGCGGGTAGGGCACCACTACATTTAAAGCTTCTGTTTTGTTTCTGTGTTTGTCTTTTGTATTTGATTTGTTGTTGCGTTTTGTGTTGCTTTATAAGCCATTGCTCTCAATTCTTATTCTCAGCGCTCCCAGAGCGCTCTCTGCCCATACATGATTATGTGTAGTATTTCTTGGGTGTCTTAAGCCTGTATGATACTTCATTAAATTGCTCATTTTTTTGATTTTAAAAATGAAAATAGAGCAGTTCAAATAGTACTAATGCATAGATTCAATTGGTGTGAGTGAGTACGCATATAGTACGAATTGGAGGAAAAATATGGGACGGACTGCATTTTCAATGCATTGTTTTTGATGTTTCTCTCAATTCGCTCGTCGTTAAGTTTCGATCAAAAATTTGCTGTCAACTTCTTGTTTTAACGCAACTTCACCCAAAAAAAACTTGTTGGTATTATTAACAATGTCAGTGTTGTTAAATTTATTTCATAAAATGCTATAAATAAAGAATTCTTCTCTTTATAGCAACCATATAATAATATAATAGTTTCAAAAATACTCAAATCTTTGTATTGACAAGATTTTTTATGGTTGTTTATCAACAAGATTCTTGTTTAGTTGAAAACAATTTTATTTTAATATACCAGAATTTGTTTTGTTGGGGTAGCTCTTTGCAAGAAAGAAAAATCAGCGACAACTAGCAACGTCGCTGAACAGTCAAAATTGGTTCTTGCCACTGAATATGTTTCTATCCTATTCTCGCACAATAGACAACAATATTGTTGTCATGCCCACCCGCCACTTGTTTTCAGATTTTAAAATTGGACAAAAAAATGGAGTGTCATACAGGCTTTACATGAGGCATTACATAGGATCCGAACAAACAGGCCCGTGCACAGGATTTGGTCCTGGGGGGCGTTTTGACTAAGAAATTCTAAGTAATTCTAAGTACAAAGAAAACTATCAAAAAATTAATGTACAGAAAATATTATATATTGGATATAAAACTATAAGATTTTAGTTATACATTTTCAGATTATTTTTTAGTATTCCGAGTAAATACAAATACTCTATACAAAACTATTCCCTCAATAAATGAATGCGTCGGGGTATAGAAATAATTCGTACAATACTGCATCTAGACGAACTGCATCTACAATTAAGTGCAGCCAATCCGTTCAGCCGATTTTCGCTCATAGTAGAACACAAGTGTTTTTTTAACCGGCGCACAGTACTTTGTCCCATAGGAATAAATCGAGATTTTTGTTGTAACAGAACCTAACAAATTTGGTACCGTTTTTTAGATAATACTTTCACTAAGAAAAATCCAAATTTTTATTGCAATTGAACAATTTTTGTAGCCACTATACCTCTTTAAACTCAACCATTTTTATGTATTTTTATTGTTGTGGAATATTTGATTTTGCACATCTTACAAAGAAAAAATTACTGTAAGCGCAATTTTAGCCGATTTTATTTGATTTTTGATTTTATTTCAAGAAAAATATTGTATAAATAAATGACTCTTAATATGTTTTTAATTTAGCTTAAGAAAATAAATTGGAAAATTTTTTTTTTTTTTTTTTTTTTTGTTTTTATTCATGCAGAAACTGTTTTCACTTTATCCGACTTCTACCGATTCTTTGAGTAATCGTTTTTTGAAAAATGGTCTAAAATTGATGTTTTCTCAAAAATTATTCTTTATTTTGTTACCATATTTCTTACACTCTACCGGAGTTTGTTTAAAATTTTTAAAGAATTTTTTAAAAAAAAAATGTTTCTTTACAAATAAAATAAAATTCTGGTGTTATTTTAGACAAAAAAAAAAATAAAATAAAGGTTATTTCTAAACCTTTCTCTAAATTTTCTTTTTAGCACACGATAAGGGAAAAATTAACACCAAATGAAATGGACCGATTTTGTAACACCGAAAATCGATTTTTTTCAAATGGCCGCCATTTTGTTTTTTTTCGGCGGATAAAAATTATCTTAGTTCAGGCGGTGGCCACTTAAACAAGGATTAATTCGTTTTCTTTTATTTTTTCCTCAGATGTTTCAGACTGGTGATATCCTGCACACCGTCAATTTTTTTTGCATTATTTTTAAAAAATCAAATAACGTCAAAAACCGCTTCAAAAATTCTGAAAAAATTTTTTTTGTATTTTTTAAATGTTAATAAATATATGTGCAAGATTTGAAAACGACATGAAAACGAAATTCACGAAAAAAATTTCTTTTTTTAAAATTTGTAACCTATATGTCCCTCATTTTGGACTAAAAAATCGATTTTTTTTGCAAAAAATGAAAGCCACATACGTGTAGAATATGTGTGTAAATGGAGTTTTCGATCCGACGAATATTTTTCGAATGGCAACGTCTTGAAGACACCTATCTCACGCGCGCTACGTCCAAACTAAACTTTTAAAAAAACTTCAAACGCGCTTATCTCGAAACCACGTTTTCCGATCTAACTAAAACTCTCAGGCCTGATCTATTGATCCGATTCTCTTTATCTAAGAACTGTTTGGAAGTGCATGCTTTTTTGTACGCCCTGAACTAACATCATGTATAAAAATTATTTATTTATATTTTTTTAACGTTGTTGAAATGGAAAAAAACAAGCAAAATTTGAACTTTTAGTTCTAATGTTCATTATTCAATGAATTTTACATGGATAATAACAATTTTAGTTCCAGTCATAGAAAATATCATTATCTTTAAGTAATAACAACAATTTTTGATTTCAGTCCACCACAAGAACGGCAGAATTTTAGTTAGGACACCATGTTTCGCGCGCAGGGGCCCACGGAAATGTGCATTTTGTAGCCGCCATTTTGAATTTTTTCAACTTTTTCACTTTTTTAAATTCTCTGATAATAAACTAATATAATCATCAAAACCAAAAGTTCGTACGCCTTTTCATTGTCCTACAACAAAAATACAAACTTTGCCTTATTTTTGTCCATAATGAGGGAACCCTTCCCTTAAAATATTTTTTTTATTTAGTTTTATTTACTCATATTAACTTGATTAAAAAAAAAATACCAATACGAATATTTTTTTTTTTTTTTTGTTTTGCAAAACATTATTTTACATGTATAGTAGCATTTTTGTCGAAAAAGTGCATAGGAAACTATATGCCTATCTTTTTAAAAAAAAAAGAAATTGCCAAATGGTTTTCAGTATTAAAAAGTTAAAGCCTTAATTGTTCAAAATTAATTTTTTTTTTTTTTTACCAGTTCTAATAACTTTAATATTAAATTTAATATAGGAAAATTTCGTTTTTTTTTATTAAAACCTAATTTTTGGCGCAAATACTTGATACACGTAAAATCTGATTCAATATTTGAAATCAGAAACCAAAAATACATAAACATGGAGAATTTCATAACAATCGAACGACTCCTTGTATTTTTTCCTCACTTTTGTATGGGCTCAAAGTACTGTGCGGCGTAATGTTGAAAAAGAGCGTTCGTTCGATGATGTCGTTACTGGTAACGCAGCCATTACCAGCAAGATTTGGTGAACATTTGGAAAAGCAGTTGTATTGCAGATGTCAAGAGATTCGATAGGGCTGTTGATATTTTTTATCAAAAATCCGTCTTCGCCAAAGTTTCACTTTATTGATCCATACTTCGAAAGAATTTTTATGCAAAATTGTGGAGTATTTCTCAAAAACTTGATTGCAGGCTTCTTCACCAAGGGTTGAAATTTTTTATGTAAAAGACATCTACAATTCAATAATATTCCACGGTGCTTACCCCATCATTCACTATCACGAAATGAGGCACGAACGACAAAAAAGAAATGATCAGCAATACTTTCTTGCATTCAAAAATCTATTTCTTATCGTGTCTTGCCTCTCGTTGGTGTACTTTTTCGTGATACAGAATGAAGGGATTAGTCTCGATATTACAACGATGAGTTTCACGTGAAATAATGCTATTATGCGGTATTTCCCTTAGTGTAGTTACTGGTGCATTTAAATATTTTATGGTTCTTCCGATGAAAGAAATTGATTTTTATTTTTTGGTTTGTCGAACCAAAAATACTTCAAACTTTGCATAGGTTGCTTGCTTTCTGCCTAGTTTTTCCTTCTTTGGTTCAAAATTATAGCTGAATACATTTTTTTCTTTGAACACTTCAATAACTCCGCATTTTCACACTTATTTTGTCTTCATTTCTTAATTTTCGGATGAATTGGCGCTCAACATCTGTTCAATGCACTCCGCTTACAATTCTAAATAAAATAAGGTGCGCAAGGTAGAATATCACAAAATATTATCAATTTTTTGTAATTCTTGCTCAGCACCTTCTAAATGGTATCTAAATGCAATTTTTTAGTACTTGTATATTAAATAGTATTAACAAAAGTAGAATGCGTTTCTTTTTCTTCAATAAGAAATCGAGTTTACTGATTTAAGGGGGGTTATATACCCATAACTTTTTTTTCAAAAAATTTTCTTAA
Source organism: Pherbina coryleti (assembly GCA_943735915.1). Classification (NCBI taxonomy): domain Eukaryota; kingdom Metazoa; phylum Arthropoda; class Insecta; order Diptera; family Sciomyzidae; genus Pherbina; species Pherbina coryleti. Next base: position 58,584,294 of record OX030952.1, on the reverse strand, counting down.
AGCCGCAAGTCACAACAATATGTGGTTAAAATTACATGTGGCGTTTTTCTCGAAACCATGTTTTCAAAGTCGGTGACCAAGATTTCCCGAAACTTAGTGAACCGATCGTTTTGATTTTTTGCAAGCTTATTTTATTCATAATCTCGTACTTGTCAAAGGATTTTTTTTTTCGTAGTTTCATTCATTTTTTATAAGCAAAATAATGACGAATTTTTGGATTTTTGAAAAATACGGAGCTACGACACAAAATCGTTGTGTATACATAGGCTTGCCATACGTCAGGATTTAGTCCGGATTGTCCGGACTTTTCAACCATGTGCGGACTTTGTCCGGACTTGTGATTTTGTCCGGACTTGGACCCAACAAATTGAAAAAAATAATTATAATATCTCTTTCCTAGAAAAAATTTCTCGTGTGAACACAAAGTGATCTTTAAGAAAGTAGCTGCAACGCCCTGTGTAAGGAACTAATAAAATAATTTAATGAACTGTTAATCATATCGTTGTTATATTTATTAATTTGTGTTAATTTGTTTTGAACCTTTTTGATTTGCGATATGTTGCGATTTGTTTTTGTAGGTGTTTTAGTACTACTTTGTACATATTGATACATATTAAGTGCAAAATTCATTTAGTTTTTATTTTATTTTTATTTTCATATTATTATTTATTGTGGAGTTATTGTTACGTTTTTATATTCATTCTAAGTTTATTATTTTTTAAAGAACTTGTTTATTTTTAAATATTTCATTAAATATAAATGAATTCATACTTCCCAATTGTTTTATATTCCTAATAATTTGAAAGCATCAAAGATATCAAAGAAGATAAGAAAAAATCAACAGCTTCTTACATAATTAAGTTAAGAATTCTTGATGCAAGCTTTATCGTAAAAAACATGAATTGTACAAGTGAAGCGAAATTGTGGATGTCATCTACTCATACAACCCCCCCCCCCCCAACCCTCCACAAATAAAAAACTCAAAAAGTGTCCGGACTTGTTTTCAAAAAATTCTGGCAAGCCTATGTATACAGCACGTATAATTTGTGAATGCAACTGTGGGCTTATACTTTATTATTAACAGATTAAAAGCGCTCATTTTTCAATTTTTGCAGATACATTTTTTCAAGTTCTTTAATTAATTTAATTTTTTGCTTAATTTTTGCATTTATTATTATTTGGCGTTCACGAAAAAATTAAAAAAATTGGTACAGTATTGCCATATGTCAAAAAAGTCAAAATGGATTTCAAAAAAGTTTGTGATGGCAACTTATTTTCTATACAATTACACAGTTTAATTCGTACTTGTTCAGGTGAGTTCGTGGATACTGTCGGCGTAAACTTATAGTTCTACGCTTCCGTATATATACGGCGTTCATTAAATATCACTAATATTTTCAAAATCAGCTATAAGTACGTGTTTTAGTAAAAAATAATAATAAATAAATAACTGGTCATTTCAACCCTTGAAAGGACTTTGACCTAGCTTCTTATGATCAATTGTGTTGTGCGTGTTATTAAGTTTGTACACAATTGACCGAGAACCGGACCTACAGGTTTAACGCCGACTCCGAACGGTGATGAACGGAATGTTCTTGTTCTCAAGAAGCTTGAGCATGGCATTTTGATTACTCTCTGAGGTTTGCCATTGTCTGCAGAGAGGTGGCGGCCGTACAGAAAAATAATTTTAATTCAAAGAATTTTCTGTCGCTGCTGGGATTCGAACCCGGGTCTACAGGTTTGTTGTAATAGAGGTCACGCACTTTAACCAACTACGCCACAGACGCCACACGAGTTTTTAGTATCTAGTTTGATAACATTTTTCATTTTTTTGTTTCAGATGAATTTAGGAGGAGCAGCGCTCTATAAAAAACGCTGTATCTACCTTAATATTATTTTTTTTATAAAAAAAAACCAAGCGTACTCTTGAATAGGTCTATTTTTAGGTATAAGCCCATGATTTAAAAGTATCGCTTAGGTTTCCTTAAAAAAAATTCACAGACATTACCTTTTTTTTCGGCCTCTGGGTACATAGTCCCCCTTTAAGGTTTGCACCACTGATATTTTTACCGAATTATGATCAAAAGCGTAAACAAAATAGAGTACGGATATCCAACTTTTGTACACAATGGGTACCATTCATATAGTTTGCTTTAAAACTTAATAGCATTCTTCGAAATGTCAAAGTGCTTGCCGTTTTCTCCATCACTGTATATGCTCAAAGAATATATAATATCTCAGTAGAACTATTTGCTCAAGGATAAATCAAGGATAATTATTGGGTAAGTCTGTATTCAAGTTAATGCTTGAAAAAATGCTTGATTAAAAGAAAACTACTTCTTGTTCATAAAGAGTTTATTTTGAGCAAGAAATTAACAAAATATACTTTTTTTTCAAATATTTATTTATAATATATCTAAACGACTTACCGACTGTTCTGCGTGACTGCAAAATACACATGTACGCCGACACTTTACACAAGCTGTAGACGGGAGCAAATAGCAAACTATAGCGTAACTAAACTTAACAATTACCTCAGAAATACACATGATTGGAGCTTGAGGAATGGTTCAAATCTTAATCCCACAAATCGAAATTCTTAGTGATCTATAAGAAGCAATTAGAATTAATAATTCTTCAATAATAAATATTCAATCTCAACAGAAAATTAATATGTCCACAAGGGTGGCTCAAATTGTTCGGGTGAGAAAAAAAAAACGAAAGGCATATGGCAAAAACGAAATCTACAAAGAATTCTATGAAAACTTCATCAAGAAACTAGGGGTCTTTAATTAAAAACTAGCTCTCGCCGAGAGACATAAAGATTTCGGTTTGAGGTATTTTAAGAAACTGCATACATTTGATGGAAAACAACATTTTATCATTGAAGCAAACATCATATAAAGGGTTTTCCATTAAAGACTTGACAACTTTTTTTTAAATAAAACGCAAACCATTTGAGATATTTCAAAAACTTTATTATCGGCTTGAAGTACAATCAAAACATTTATGAATGGAACTCGAGTTCATTAAATCGCACGAACGTGGCGGCCAGTCGACTGGCCCATTTCTTGAGGTAACACGCTCATCAAACTTACTCTTCAATAAATCGATTTTAACGTGTGCATGTCGTCCACATGTCGTCTAAGTCCATTTCTTCCAATTCGGGCCAAAAATAGTCGGTAATTATGGCGCGATAACGATGGCCATTCACAGTAACGTTACGATCGTTATCGTCGACGAAAAAATATGGTCCAATGATGCAGCCGGCATGCAAACCGCACCAAACAGTTATTTTTTGTGGATGAAGTGGTGATTCATGAAGCACATGTGGATTTCCACCCGACTAATAACGCATATTTTGCTTATTGACGAACCCATTGAGCCAAAAATGAGCTTCGTCACTGAAGATGATTTTGCGATGGAATTCATCATCTTAGCGCATCTTTTCCAGAGCCCAATCAGAGAACGTACGTTGCTTCAAATGGTTCATCGGCTTCAATTCTTGAGTCAGTTTGATCTTGTATGGGTGTAAACCAAGATCCTTTCCCAAAATTCACCATAAAGTGGTCTGGGCGATAAACAATTCTTGAGAACGTCATGAAATTGACTGTTTTGTATCGTTTTCTACCTACGCCTGAACGGCAGCATTATTTTCGACACTTCGACCAACCCGTTGTCTCACTGGCACGGTAAGATCACACAACGAATATGTAGACTTAAATTTTTGCACTAAACTTGTAATTGTCTGTCTACTAGGGCGAGAATTACGACCGAAAATTGTAGTTAACGACGTTGTTCGTTCGTGTACTTTGCCATGATGAAAATGTTGAGTTTACTAAATAAATTGACAGTGAAAATTCGATGGTTAGTGAAAGGGTGCGTTCAGAACTATAATTCAAAGTTGTCAAGTCCCTATTGAAAAATCCTGTATTATTAGTTCGGGCCTATTTTGCATAAAATTTTATTACCTTAAAGAAACTGTTTCCATATTGTTAAAATTTTTGTTTTTAACACGAGTTTTATTAAAGGTTTGATTTAAAGAAATTTCGAAAGTAATGAAAATCCACTTTTTTCCCTTAAAAGAGAACACAATTTGCGGTGTAGGTTCTACCACATTTTGAACCGATTTCATTGGAGAATATGCCTCCTCCTATGGACATTCGGGATGAGAGACAATGTTATGGCAGTGCCTCTATAAAGTCGTTCCCAAACATCTCGAATGAATTGTAAAAAGGCTTAAAAAACTGAACATTTCCAATTTAATTTGAGCTTTTAATTGAACAAATAAATCCAGTTTTTTTTTATTTAAAACGTTCTGTTGTTTGACTTTACAAAATAAAACATGAATTTTAAAAAAAGTTGTGTTTTTACTGATTGTTCAATGATATTACGAACTTACGTTTTTTGGTAAATTAAAAAAAAAAGTTTCTAAAATTTTGCTTGAAAAAATGAAGCAGAATTCAGCCCAACATTAATTAAAAATGTGCTATTTGTTATATATCAGCATTTTCTACTAAAACCAAACTGTTTTTAAATATTTTTCAAATGCGAATTTTTATGTCTCTCGACGGGAGTTAGGTTTTGATTTTAGAGTCTAAAATTTAGACCCATACTTTCTTGTAGAAGTTTTCTTAGAATTCTTCGTAAATTACATTTTTGCTATACGCCTTTTGACAAAAACAATTGACCCACCCTTATGTCCACACTGCGAAAAATCTACACTGAAAAAAAAAATGTTTTAAAATTGACGACAGTTGTTATTAGTTTGACGAATTTTGTGTTAAAAAAATAGCTTGCAACAGTAATTTCGTCACAGTAAGAGCAAATGTGTTTAAAACTTTTGAAAAACATATGAAAAAAAAGCAAAATACGAACACATTTTTTGAACACATTGTGTTTAATTTTAAGCTAACATTTTTTTTTCAGTGTAGGAATTGTGTTCGATGGAACCTTATCATGGAATCACCCAAAGCAATCACGGTTGGAAAACTTTACGGCATGCTGCGATCCTTGTGGGCTACTTAATATTTCACTCCTCCCAGGATACGCATGACACTTGCGCAAGTTTACCTTATTCCAACTTTGCTATATGGTAGTGAAATATTTGCAAATTGTGACTCGGTCAGTAAACAAAAGCTCAGAGTTTTGTTTAATAACACTGCGACATATATTTTTAGTCTTATAAGGTCAGACCATGTATCTCCCTCTGCCAAGCTAATTTTTAATAAGACTTTCGAACAACTCGAATTCAAAACCTAAACTCTTCTGCATAAATCAGACAATTATACTAATATACATACTATTAGGCTTTGAAACTCGCTTCCTGCTCGTTTGTTTCGTAATAGTAATATCAATGTTTTCAAGAAGGATCTAACAAATTGTTTTCAAAGGTAACTTGTGTATTCTTGTTGCCTAATTTGACTGCTACTTATTTGCCGTAACTATGTTGTTCAATGTTCAATTCGTTGCATAATATAAACTAATTCTTTGTCTAAAACATGTATATAGCATGTATTTCTGTATTTTAATTTTAAGATATATATCTGTTAATTGCTATAGTTTAAGTCAAGTAAATGCAGTATTTTAATTGCTTCTGCAATAAGTTCAGTGATTATATTTTTATATATAATTAGATTATTTTACTCGCACAAACCTTACTATGTGCACTTTGTCGTCAGGACAGCCTTATAAGATCTTTAATTCTTAATGTCCTAAGATATACATCTTTAAAGAAATAAATAAATAAATAAAATAAAAAATAAATAAATATTCACTCTCTACTATTTTCTTACATAATCTGTATAATAATTGACGTAAGAACTAAATTTTTTTAAAAAATAATCTTGCAGTAAATATTTGCTTAAATTATTGTAATGTGCTATAAAATCAAGGACCTCATTTTTATAACCTCATCGTAGTTTAGTAATGCTTAGACATTTTTATATTCTTTGAATTTCAATCGTCTCAATATTATTAAAAAAAAAATCAGAATGCATACATATTTCATTAAGCATTGAATCTATAAACTTTTTTATGAGTTATGAGTTATGAGTCAAATAACAGAAAATAGCCAGTTGTTACACCTACCTTATATAATTGTATCATGGTCCACACCACCGACCTGCAGCGAGTCGTTTTTTCAATACTCAGAGTATATTCATCAAAAATGAGTAAAAATATTTATTCAATTCTCAAGGAACGCTACTCGTATTCAATCCACTCACTCAAAGTCACTCAAATGACTCTGCGTCAGGGGCGGTTCCAGGAATATATTTCGGGGGGGGTTTCAAAAATATTTATGTACGTTATATATATAAAGGGTAGTTAAATTTTAAAGGCCGATGTTGATTTTGAATAAAACACAAATTATTAAGGAAATTATTGTCGTTTCTTTTTATTATGATAATATTGGTATGGTTCAATTATGCATGGAACAAAATATCGGCTAAATGGCCGCCGCGACCTCGGCGGCACACCACCATCCGATGGTCCAAATTTTCGATGACGCCGAGGCATAAGTGAGGTTCTATGCCGTTAATGTGCCGAATCGGCGGGGTGCAATAAGGCCAACGGCAATAAGGCCGAATTGGCTTTATTTCCTTTTCAAAGAGAAATAAGGCCGAAATTGTGAATTTGGTTTTATTTCCATTTGAAAAGGAAATAAAGCCTAAAAAAAAATTTAGCAAAATGGTAATAAGGCCGAAAAATAATTTTTGCAAACTAAGGATTATTTTTTATAATTATTTTTAATACAAAGTACGCTCCCTGTAGTCTGTTGTTTGAAAAGTTACTGGACTCAGCGTAGGTACTCAATTTGCAAGAGAACAGTTGCCATTGTCAACCTCAATGTGCTTGTTTTCGTATCAACGCGAAAAATTGATTAGTAGTAGTTCAATAGTGAAGGTGAAGAAGTTTTAATATTATAAGGAATGAGCGCCGCAGGCAAAAAATTTTTATTAAAAATCGCGGCGATTTATTATAAAACTGCGGTTAAAGCTTCATTAAAAATTTTAGTAAAAATCGCGCATATTTTATAAATTTTCATTCATAACTTTTACGTTTATATTTTACATTTTTTTCTCGATCACTTACAAAAAGATGTATGTTCTTTAGCATTTAAACGATCATATTTTTCGCTTTAAACGGATATATATTTCTATTATTAGAATAATATATCCTAGTCTTCTAAATAAAAAAATATGTGAATTTTTCAGACTTTCACGATTTTTATCTCTTAAGCCATTTGAGACCTACCTATTTTTTTTTGCAGCATAAGATTTAGAATTTCCATACACATTTAAAAAACAAAAACAAAAAAAAGAAGCGTGTACCTAGAGTGCAATTATTCCAAAATATGTACATTTTTCAAACTTTCACGATTTTTATCTCCTAAACCATTTGAGACCGACCTTTTTTTGCAGCATGTGCATTAGGAGCTCCAAATGCACATTTAGAAAAAAAAGAAAAAAGGAGCATGGGCCCTTAAGTACAATTATTCCAATACTTTATATCTTTAATTTTTCATTAAATAAAACTAAACAACTTACACGGTGTAACAAAATGAAAACAAATCAAAAAACTTGCCTCGAGACATAGCAGAGGTAGTAGGCCTGGTTGAACATAAGATAACTGCATACTTAGTTTTTTGAATATACCCTCAAAATCGGGATTTGTGGTCAAAAAACCGATTTTTGGTAGGTGCATGTATAGTTTGTTATGTAACTCCGTTATATCTAGCTCAATTTTAAAAATTTAAACATTGATAAAAAGAAGAAAAATATACCCTTAATACAATATATAGACCGTTTTTTTACAAAAAGAATTGACAAAGTTACAGGTAAAATCATTTGAAAATTTCTCATTTTTTTTTAATTTTTTCAACTTCAACAACGTTTTGTTAACAAATTTTGTTTTGTGGCACTATTAGTTTTAGCAGGATTCTGTAAGCCTGTTAAATTTTGCGTTCAACAAGCTATCACTTACTTCAATTGGCTAAAATACAAAAGCACTATCGAATTTTTAGTATTCGTAATAAAATACAAAAAAAATTTTTTTTTTTTCTAAAAATGTTTTTTTGACCTTTTTCATTTATATATATTATCATAAAGCTGGTGTATTGCCCGGATGTGACGGAACTGTTTGCAGTTTTCAACCACAAACACGCTCCGAATGAATGGCGTTTGTTTATTGAGGGATCTTGCAAGAGTATGATTTATTTAAAAACTTTTTGTGTGATTCTTGATATGTTAAATTCTGATATATGATGTCGCCGACTTAAATGCTCTAACAATACTGTTTGGAATGCAAGGTGGATATACCAAGTATCCTTGCATTATTTGCGAATGGTATAGTCGTGCGACTAATAAATATAAGCAAAAGGAGTAGCCACTGCGTGCTTCATTTCAAGTTGGCAAAAAATATGTTTTGAATACTCCACTGCTGCGACCTGAAAATGTAATCCTACCGCGGCCTCGGTAGTCGAGTTGGTAGCGTGCTCGACTGCCACCCCAGAGGTCCCGGGTTCGATTCCTGGCCAGGCCATGGTCCTTCGATTTTAACCTTTCTTAATTTTCTATCCTCATTTCTAATTAACTGAAATTAAAAATTCATGAATATTTACGACATGAAGTTGTAGTTGATGGTAGAGAAGTTTGTGGATGAGATTGACTTATAACTTGAATTGACTGAGGTAAAGGCATAACACTTGCGTCTGATTCAAATTCATATGTTTCTTTGGCTTTCCACCACGCTTAGAACATCCTACGCGTGTTTCACTTGATTGCCCTTTCCTTCCCACTAATCTATCATCCCATTTTCGAACCAAGGCAGACTTGACTGAATAGGTATTCCACCTGAAATCCTTGGTTCAAAGCTAAAAAAAAAAAAAAAATCTGATTGCAGCTGTTCCTAGGTTAAGTGAGGCCAAAATCAAAGAAAGTATCCTGCACGTTCAAATCTTTTATAAAAGTTATTTATTCATTTCGGTTATTCTAAGGTTTATTTGTTGGCCCACAAATTCGGAAAATTTTCTTGGACACTGATTTCGTTTCTAAATTAAATCCAGTTGAAAAAAAGAGCTTGGAATAGTTTTATTTCGTTATGAATTTATTTCCTCGGCAACAAGAAGAGTCGAAATTACTTAGATGTTGTAAATGAATTTTTAAGTGCCTACGAAGTAATGGGCTGCAATATGTCAATTAAAATACATTTTTTGCACTCCCATATAAACTTTTTCCCGAATAGCCTTGGGCAGTTTAGTGATGAACAAGGAGAAAGGTTCCACCAGGAGATGGAAGCTATAGAAACCGGCTTTCAGGGAAAAAATTCCATAAACATGGTGGCAGACTTCTGCTGGTCCCTAGAACGTGAAATCGATTATAATATATATAAACGAAAAAGGTCAAATAAACATTTTTAGAAAGAAAAAAAAAATTAAAATTTTTTGTATTTTATTACAAATACTAAAAATTCGATAGTGCATTTGTATTTGAGCTAATTGAAATAAATGATAGCTTGTTGAACGCAAAATTTAACAGGCTTTCAGAATCCTGCTAAAACCAATAGTGCCAAAAAACAAAATTTGTTAACAAAACGTTGTTAAAGTTGAAAAACTTAAAAAGAAATGAGAAATTTTCAAATGATTTGACCTGTAACTTTGTCAATTCTTTTTGTAAAAAAACGGTCTGTATATTTTATTAAAGGTATATTTTTCTTCTTTTTATCAATGTTTAAATTTTTAAAATTGAGCTAGATATAACGGAGTTACATAACAAACTATACATGCACCTACCAAAAATCGGTTTTTTGACCATAAATCCCGATTTTGAGGGTATATTCAAAAAACTAAGTATGCAGTTATCTTATGTTGAACTAGACCTACAACCTCTGCTATGTCTCGAGCCGAGTTTATTTTCACTGTTACACCGTGTTATTTGATGGCGTTTTAATATTGGTTCCTTTTAAAGGGAAATAAGGCCAAATTGGCTTAATTTCTTTTTCAAATGGAATAAATAAAATTGCCGTTGCATCCCGCCGCCGAATTATCACATCCTTTAGCTTTTGAATTGTTGCTGGCTTATCGACGTACACCTTTTCTTTCAAATAACCCCAAAGAAAGAAGTCCAACGGTGTCAAATCACATGATTGGTGGCCAAATGACATCGCCACCACGTGAGATAACACGGCCATTGAATTTGTCGCGCAAAAGAGCCATTGTTTCGTTAGCTGTGTGGCAAGTGTCACCGTTCTGTTGAAACCACATATCGTCCACATCCATATCTTCCAATTCGGGCCATAAAAAGTTCGTTATCATCTCACGCTACCGAACACCATTCACAGTAACTGCCTGACCAGCCTCATTTTGGAAAAAAATACGGCCCGATGATGCCGCCAGCCCATAAACCGCACCAAACAGTCACTCTTTGTGGGTGCATTGGTTTTTCGACAATCACTCTTGGATTATCATTCGCCCAAATGCGGTAATTCTGCTTATTGACGAATCCACTGAGGTGAAAATGTGCCTCATCACTGAAGATGATTTTCTTCGAAAATTGATCATCCACTGTTGCCATTTCTTGCCACCATTCTGACCGTGTAAATGCAAGTCTTTATGCATAATGTTCATCAACGACGAACGTGAGAGGTGCAATTGTTGGGCACGACGACGAGTTGAGGTGGACGGCTCTTCAGCCACACTATCGCGAACAGCAGCAATATTTTCTGCAGTATGAGCATGCACTGGTGTTTTCACATCTCCTACAGACCTGGTTTGTTCAAATTTTTGCACGATTTTTCCGATTGTACGCACATTTGGACGATTAAATTGACCGAAAAAATCACGAAGTGCTCGATATGCATTTTGATTTGAAAGCTCATTTTCATAATAAGCCTGAATAACTTTAACGGTTCAAATTGAGTTAGTCTGAAATTGAGAAATGTCAAATGAAATGCAGAAAAAAAGTTGACATTTAGGTGTGGTTTATATTCAACATCGGCCCTTAAAATTTAACCACCCTTTATATACATTAGAGCGGGATAATTTTTTTTTCAAAAAATCGTAGTCGTGGGAAGAAACCGTTAGTCTAAAATCTATTTCGAGCCTCTGGTTTTTCAAAAGAAGGTTATAATTTGTGTTTTGCTGCAATATGTGAAAAAATTATTCCACTTATTGGAAAAAAATTTGCTACGAAAAAAATAGCCATCCACATTTCACTCCATATTCACTCCATATTCACTCCATATGATTGTGTGGTGCTCAGGATTATTTTTTTGTGTTAAATACCACAAGCTGACGCTGGGGTGAAGATAATTATAATAATAAAAGTTATTTCTCTGTTTATTTGACTCGAATACAAATCTTAAAGGCCAACATAAAACCAACATCAAAATAAATAAAAACTACAAAAACCGGAATTTTTCTCCATTACTGTATAAAAAGGAATTTTATGTCCCACTACAAAAACCGGAATTTTTCTCCATTACTGTATAAAAGGAATTTTAAGTCTACACTTCCGATACTATCGAAACTGTGGGTTTTTAAATTAAGACTGTGCGGTGTTTGGATATATTTTATCCAAAAAATGCGGTGTTTTTGTGATTTCAGGTTAAGATTGTATGTGTGACTGTTTACAGCTACAGGCGCAATATCGCAAAAACAATCAAAAACTGGAACAGAATTCAGTATTTTAGCAATACGTGTAGAAACAGCTACAAACGTTTACAGCATAGGGGTGTGAATATTTAAAGTAAATTATAAAAAACCAATTTTTTTTCTTTTTGGTACTCTTAGCCCACATAATAAACATCAGTACATCACATTTAAATACAGGTTATTTTAGAATTTCGGGGGGGGGGGGGGTTGAACCCCGGTTATGAGTACTTTAAATACTTTTCAATTTGCCCAATGACTCGTCGATTATTGTATTGTATTATTGTATTAAAGATAATTTTTATTTTCTTCGTTGAAAGCTACATACAATTTATTCTGTATTATATCTTAAGAGATGGCTCATTTTACATTTCTGGGTACTCAATTGATTTATACGGTTTAATGTAAATTATTCATCTCTATGGCCCAAAATAGACTGTGTACATGAACTGTGTTTGATTGTATTAGTGTGGTAAATTTTGTGAACCTCTAAATAAAATATGACGACTTGACTTATGTGTGCGTGTCAGTCAATCGTCTCTACAGCTTTTTCGGTGAGTGAAATATCACGCACTTCACGTCCGCTGACTCACCTCCCTTGCCATAGAAACCTCGTTTCACGCAGAATTGTGAACCATGATACAATTACAAGGTAGGCTCATTTTAAAATGGATGTTCAATTGCGAAATGTTGCAACAACAAAGCTGCTAAAACTAAAAATTAACAGCTGATTTTGACAACTTGTGCACCCTGCTCTCCAATATGAGCCTATCTTGTACTTGTATCATGGGCTGAACGAGTAATCGTTAATTTTCAAAAGTGACAATATAGCACCTACGTCAATGCTTTGATTGATTTTGATCTATCATGTTGTTTGTTGTAGCTGTAGCAGAGAGAGATAGTTCAAATTTAACTCTAGCCCATATCCATGGTAGAATTGTAAGGTAGGGCTGACTCGCTTATTGCCCTTACGCGTCAACGAAGAATGGAAAATGAAAAAGTTGACCAGTCGTCAAAATTACGAAGTTCGTAGAAACGTTAAATGAAATAAAAATATGTTTTCAAGTTGTAAACAGTGCGAATACGTGCGTTTAATTTGTGTTAACTTGAGTGAATATATTATAAAAACAGTGTAATACTAGGTCGTAGCAGTCGCTTAGCAAACACTTGCGCGTTTGCTAGCTAGCCACATAAATTGGTACGTTGTGGAGGCAATTTAGTTGAGTTGCTAGCTCCAATAGATTTTTCTAAAACCTATATAAGCAAAGATATTAAATAGGTTTTGTTATTTCAATTAAATGAGAATTCTACTTTTTGTCCATAAAATACCAGATCTCAAACATACAATTTGGCCAAAAAGTAACAAATGGTAACATTGATGTCACAAATGCCACTCCAGAGGTCCCGGGTTTGAACTCCAGCTAGGCCATGATCCTACGCTTTGACCTTTCGCGTTTGCAATTTTCTTTCATTAAGTAATCGGCTGAAATTGAAAACTCATCAATATTTACGACTTGGAGTCGTAGTTTGTGGATGAGATTGCTTTATTACTTGAATTGAATTGAATTGAATTGATTGCCCCTTCGCTCACAGTAATCTACCACCCCATTTCGAACCAAAGCAGACTTGACTGAATAGGTACTACACCTAAAAACCTTGGTTCAAAGCTTAAAAAAAATATGATAAGGTTATATATGTTATACTCTGAAGTACAAATCATACTCCATTATGTGTGTCAAATTAAGTAAATTAAACAATACAATAGAAAGCTTACGTTTTATTATAAAATTGACGTTGTTAATGCTATAGAACTTACAAAAAATAATAACTTTACATTATGAAATAATTGTGTACAAATAAATGTACATACTAAAATAATCAAAAATTATGAATAAAATCATAATATATATCAATCAATACAAGTACAAGTAAGTAACCTGTTCAATAATGCATTATCTACATTAGCGAAGATTGTCAAAAAAATATTCAATAATAATAGACATATTGGATGACAGGGGGTGCCGAATTAGTCAGGGGCCGGATTACCGGGGGTCCAGTGTAAAAAAAAGACGAACACTGATTGTTTATTAAAAATTTGATTTGTAGACAGTTCTTCTAATGATACTCTTAATGAACATTCCCTGAAAGTTTGTTGTTCTGTCCAATTTGCCTCATTATCTGGTTCATTACGAACACTTTCCTTATTTAATTTAGTATTGCTAATTGTTGTGTTAAATTGTTGTTTAAAGCAATGTGAACAAAAACCAAGACTCGACTTTCATCTCTATTCAAATGCTGAGCGCTCCCTCTTGATGCTTCTGAATATACGAAACCGTCTAGTGCACTTTTAAGAACTAAATGTTGACAATATTTAAAAACATTTCTAAGTCTATATTTCAATCCATGTCGCGATCAATATCACAATATCCTAGATCCTAGGACCTACAAATTAGAATATCGTGATATTGATTGCAACATGGATAGGAATGGAGGCTTAGAATTATTTCCAAATATTGTCGAAAAATTCATTTTATTAAAACTGCTAAAGACGATTTTATAACATTTATTGGTTTTTTTCTAATTATTTGAATTTAAATCTATTGGTGTTTTAGTTTCTACAAAAAAATGTTGCCCTACCACAGTGCAACATGTTTCAAGTGTTCCACTCAACCCTAAACGAAACGAAAACACCATAAGTTATAGTCATGAATTGATAGAATCTGACAATGGTTTGATGAGTTGGTGTTAAACTCAGCACATTCTTAGGGGAAGCAATGAAAGCTAATAAGCTTACCAGTCACCAAATAATGAAAAATTAAAAAAATTGCAAATTTCTTTTTTTTTACAGGGTTTACCAACACATGCAAATAAAAACATTAAACAATTTAATTTTAATGTATTTGCATCCATTTACAAACTTCAGCATAGCAGTTATTTATTTTAGTTAGTAATAAACAGCTGTTGCAGCGAACAACATTCGCCTTAATGTTTTTGTTGTTGTTGTTGTTCCATGCTGTTCGGTTATTTATAGCGAGCGACCGAAGCGAACGACGGATACATACAGAAGCAGGCAAGCAACAAACTGAATTAAACGAATATATATCAAGCAAAAAAAGATATGGAAATATTTTTTTCAATAAATTTCTAAACTAAACAGAATTTCCAAATTTGGGCTTCGTCCGCACCTAATTTAAGATCAGTAGAACAGTTTAGAAATAGAAATATTAAAATCGGTCAACCCATTTCAGAGTTCTGCTCCTTTAAACATTCTTCATGCAAGTTGTTCCATGGGAGCTTCGCTCGCTCGCTCCAATAAACCATACAACGTGGAAGAAGTAGTAAGTTTGCAAAAAAGCCTTTGACAAGTTTAACCTAAAATCAACTGCGAAACATGAACATAACGAAACTCGAGATGAACAGCTGAATTTGACAACTAGTTCGCTTTTCTCTGCTTTGTACTTCATTCCTCTCCGAGTCGGCCCTACCTTATAATTCTGCCATGCCCATATCCAATTCTAAAAAAGTGTCGACTGTCGAAAATCATAGAATCATAAATTGTTACAATAAACAACAAGTTTATTAATTCTCTTTGCTATAACTAAAATAAATACAAACAGGAAAACGTACGTATCTATTTATAAGAAAAATAAAAATGAAAATTTTAAGCGGTATTGTATTTTGACGCGAACGTTACGTTTTTGAGATTATAAAAAATTGTAAGAAATTATTTGAAATATGCATATTGTTATACATATTATCAAACCAAGTAAACAAGAGTATGTCGTCACCTAAAATGCAAAATAACGAAACATCACTTTTGATAATTTTACAGGAGAAGCAAAAAACGTTATAAAATTCATACAAGTTGAGATATTGAATCGAAATTTTCAAATCAAATAACTTGGTTATTTTTGGTGGCAGAAGTTTAAAATTCATAACACACATGTAATATAATGTAGTGAATCGTAATCAATAAAAAATACAATTTCGAATTTTTTGATCATACGTTTTTTTGCATTTTATGTGACGATGTGTATTATTTCTATTATAAAAAGTCAAAAATTCTGAATTTATTTCAATTGCAAAGCAATTTTTATATATCATTAAAGATTTACTGCGGAGAATTCCGCATTGAGTGGTATTGTCAAGAAAGTTACTTATTTTTGTTTTATATAAATTAATAGCTGAAAAAGCACTTTCAGCACTTGCCCCGCTAAAGGAAAAGCAAAAAATAAACGACACTATTTTTTTTTTTTTTAAATATCTGAATCAATGAAATATATAACTTCTTTCCAGAATTCCTGTAAAATTTCTGATGATATATTTGAAAAATTTATGTATATTTCTTAACGATCTATATTCTTGGTCGAAATCATTCCACTCGGATTGATCCGCAATAACGTGTGAAAATGTTTTTAAGCTTGAAGTTTTATTTTTCATTTTTACTATCTATGAATGGCCCTTTATATAGCTCCTTAAAAAAATATCGAAATCGTTTAAGTCTACATCAAAAATACTATTATGAGTATTAAAGTATTCCTTTCGCATGAAATAATCAACAAGTCTTCAAAGTTTGTTCTATTTTTCCATATATATTCCATATACATTCAGCTTTGTAAAAAAAGGCAAACAAAAAATTGATGTAATTAAAATAAAAAATTGTAGTTGGTTTTTCGCGTCCGTGGCGTAGTTGGTTAAAGACCGTGGCCACTATGTCAACGAACCTGGAGACCCGGGTTCGAAACCCAGCAGCGACAGGAAATTATTTGAATTAAAATAATTTTTCTGTACGGCCGCCACCTCTCTGCAGACAATGGCAAACCTCAGAGAGTAATCAAAATGCCATGTAAAGCTTCTTGAGAACAAGAACATTCCGTTCATCGCCGTTCGGAGTCGGCGTTAAACATGTAGGTCCGGCTCTCGGTCAATTGTGTACAAACTTAATAACACGCACAACACAATTGATTATAAGAAGCTAGGTCAAAGTCCTTTCAAGGGCTGAAATGGCCAGTTATTTATTTTTTTTTTTTGACGTAGAATACGTCATTCTCGGAGGTAAGTAGGGTGGTTGATAGTGATCAGGTGTCGGTATTTACATTACTTTTTGAGCCTTTGGTGGGCCTAAAGTACTGATCGTACAATGTTGATGTTAGCACTTGTTGGTCTGCTTGATCCTCAATGCGACAAAAATTCATGTTAGAACTCTCTAACTTATATAAATTTTACACAATTACATGAAATATAAAGCCAACATTTGATGTTTTTGTTTGTTTAAACTTGCTACCTATTTATCGACAGTTTCCGGTTTTATCGACAAAACCATAAAATTTGTATGGGAGCCCCCCTAAGGAGTGGTCTGAGGGAATAGGTGTCAAACGCAAAAATGTTCCTTTTGCAAAAGTAATGGGGGTCAGTCATACATATTAACCCTCTCCGGCACTCTCTTAAAGGTCATATGCTCAGGTGTATGGAATAAATAAACAAAACCATAAAATTTGTATGGGAGCCCCCCTAAGGAGTGGTCGGAGGAAATAGGTGTTAAAGGCAAAAATGTTCCTTTTGCAAAAATAATGGGGGTCGGTCATACATATTAACCCTTTCCGGCACTCTTTGAAACGTCATATGCTCAGGTGTATGGAATAAATAAACAAAAACCATAAAATTTGTATGGGGGCCCCCTAAGGAGTGGTCGGAGGCAATAGGTGTAAAAGGAAAAAATGCACCTTTTGCAAAAGTAATGGGGGTCAGTGATACATATTAACCCTTTTCGGCACAAAAACCATAAAATTTGTATGGGAGCCCCCCTAAGGAGTGGTCGGAGAGAATAGGTGTCGAAGGCAAAAATGTTCCTTTTGCAAAAATAATGGGGGTCGGTGATACATATTAACCCTTTCCGGCACTCTTTGAAACGTCATATGCTCAGGTGTATGGAATAAATAAACAAAACCATAAAATTTGTATGGGGGCCCCCTAAGGAGTAGTCGGAGGCAATAGGTGTAAAAGGAAAAAATGCTCCTTTTGCAAAAGTAATGGGGGTCAGTGATACATATTAACCCTTTCCGGCACAAAAACCATAAAATTTGTATGGGAGCCCCCCTAAGGAGTGGTCGGAGGAAATAGGTGTTAAAGGCAAAAATGTTCCTTTTGCAAAAGTAATGGGGGTCGGTGATACATCTTAACCCTTTCCGGCACAAAAACCATAAAATTTGTATGGGAGCCCCCCTAAGGAGTGGTCGGAGAGAATAGGTGTCGAAGGCAAAAATGTTCCTTTTGCAAAAATAATGGGGGTCGGTGATACATATTAACCCTTTCCGGCACTCTTTGAAACGTCATATGCTCAGGTGTATGGAATAAATAAACAAAAACCATAAAATTTGTATGGGGGCCCCCTAAGGAGTGGTCGGAGGCAATAGGTGTCAAAGGAAAAAATGCTCCTTTTGCAAAAGTAATGGGGGTCAGTGATACATATTAACCCTTTCCGGCACAAAAACCATAAAATTTGTATGGGAGCCCCCCTAAGGAGTGGTCGGAGAGAATAGGTGTCGAAGGCAAAAATGTTCCTTTTGTAAAACTAATGGGGGTCAGTGCTACCTATGAACCCTTTCCGGCACTCGCTTAAAGGTCATATGCTCAGGTGAATGGAATAAATATACAAAAACCATAATATTTGTAAGGAAGCCCCCCTAAGGAGTGATCGGAGGGAATAGGTGTCAAACGCAAAAATGTTCCTTTTGCAAAAGTAATGGGGGTCGGTCATACATATTAACCCTCTCCGGCACTCTTTTAAATGTCATATGCTCAGGTGTATGGAATAAATATTTTGCTAAATAGTTTTTAAAAAAGATGTCATCAAAAGCGAATTGACTAATTCTACGTCTTGTGTTACGACATAGTCGAAACTACTGTATCTTTTTTAGTTGGTTTTTCTTATAACCGATATATTTTTTCACTCGCGATTTTATTTTTAATTTTCCCCGTTTTTATCAATGTTTTCCCGCCTCCCCGTTTTGTACGAAAAATTCCGAAAAAGGGGAAAAATCCCGCCACATGGCAGCTCTGATAGGATCATACAATTTAATTAGTACCAACACTGTTGGATTCGGCACTCATACTTCTCTAGACGCCTTCAGAAAACAAAACCATTTAGTTTTGTCATGAATGCGAGATTGTTCTGTTAGTCCATCTGTCATTAAGTTTTAAAGTTGCGCGAGGGTGTGTGGTGAGTTGAACAATTAAAGGAATGGGGAATTATTTCTAAGGTGTTCGACCGAGTGTGGAATAAATCGCTTGTGTCAAAACAATGTGCAGTGGTTCACGGCACGTGGAAAGCCAAAGAAACATGTGAATTTGAATCAGAGGCAAGTGTTATGCCTTTACCTCAACCAATTCAAGTTATAAGGCAATCTCATCCACAAACTTCTCTACCATCAACTACAATTTCAAGTGATGAATTTTAAATTTCAGTTGATTAGGAATGAGAATAGAAAATTGCAAATACCAAGGGTTTAAAACGAAGGACCATGGCCTGGCCAGGAATCGAATCCGGGACCTCTGGGGTAGTAGTCGAGCACGCTACCTACTCGACTACCGAGGCCGCCAAAGATTAGTATACTTAGGAGCGATGAAGTGACGCCATCAGCACAAGCTGGTTTATATCAGTTTCCGAAAACGATTAAAGCCTTAGGAATTACAAATTTTTTATGGTTATAAATATTAGTAATTAAAAATTTAAATAAAATTTTTGTAAAAAATTAATTTGCAATTGTACCTGTTCCAATCAATTATGTACGTTAACTTGGAAACATTTTTAAATATTTAAGGCTGGAAAGTACGTCTTCAAACTTGGACTATGGCCATAAGCTATTTTCATCTTTTATTTTCATTTAAAAAATATTTATTTCAGAAATACAAACAAAATTCTTGGAAAACCACAAACATTAATCAATTTATAAAATCAGAGGTCGTCATAATTGCTTGCTTTATTGAACTTTTGAAATATTCTGAAATGAAAGTGGTTATTTACTTAAAGACCCAGTGAAGTGATTATTTTTTAATCAATTCAATGAAAATTATTGTAGATGTCTTAAATGTCTTAAATGCGCCCTTCCTGCAACCAACAACAACAAAGGGCAAGGTGAGGCGTTGTTGAGCATTGCGGATATTATCTACACATATGACAAGATCAATTGCAACAACAACAACAAAAAAAACGTAATACATAGCCACCCGCTTAAGAAATGTCTTATCTTCACAAGTTCTTAAGAAACATTGCCTTTGATATGTCCTCTAATTCTGGTTCTTCTGCTTCTTCTTCTGAATTATTATATTTGAACAAAATATGACTGACGCTGTGGTTGAACGACAGACGATAACTCTGTCTCTCTTCGTCGATTTGATTTTTGATCGATCAAATAAGACTCCGCGCCGAGGTCTTCATAAATCAAAACTTCGCAACTTTTTCATCGCTTTCACTCGTTGACGGAATGATCTTGTAGCCGATGTGTTCATGTCCAGTTGTTATTCGTGTTCTTGTTGATGTTATTAATGTTGTTGTTCTTATATCTGTGGTTGTTGTTGTTGTTGTTGTTTTTTTTTTTTTTTTTTGTTGCTGCTGCTGTCGTCAATGTTGTTCAACGTTATGTTGCGTTTGTCAACAAAATATGAGTTTATTAGTGCTTCTTTGAGTACCGCCGAAAGAGAATCCACGTAAAATCAGCTGCGATCAATCTCGTACTTCTTCTCCATGACTGTGCAACATGGAATTCCTTTCAGGATGATGAATTGAGTATCCCGCAAAATTGTGATTATGTCGTTGAGCTTGTGGGGTAGCTTATGTCTGTTCTGTCAAGATCGTTCTTTTTACTTCGGTAAAAAAAAATGCCTTGTCCTGCTTTAACAATTTTCAGACTTTTACAAAATTATATGTGGAAAGTGAACCCTCGCTAATGAAACTCTGGAGTAATCCCCTCCTATTGATGATAAATATTGGTTATATAGGTTATAGAGATAGGCATCACTTATATAAACTTTATAGGTTATACCATATATAATGGGTTAAATGATGTGTTGACTTGTCAGCGCCCCTGGTTGAGTAATCTTCACTTACGAATTTTTAGAAGGTCTTTACTGTATGTCTGCACCAGAGACTTGCAGCGAGTCGCTTTTTCAGTACTCGGAGTATAATAAAATATTTATCAAAAATAAGTGTAAGTATCAAATCAACCCTCAACATACGCTACTCTTATTCAATCCACTCACACAAATGAGACTATTCGGGAACCAACTATGCACACGGTTGCTACTCGAAAATAAAATATGCGACCAAAATTGAAAATTAAAGCGACCAAATGCAGTAAAAAGTGACCAAAACATAATAAATTTGAAAATGTAGTATATGCACACAAAATTATAATTTGCTATATTTTTAATTTATGCAGGTGCAGTTCATGCAGTCTAGGGGATAGATTCCCCCTTCGATAGAATTGTTTGCACTAGTTCACAAAAAAGTCTAAAGTGAAGATGGTAGAAGAAATCTATTGTGTGGGCTACGCCTTAAAATTATAAATTTCATCTTTTAGCAACATTTGAAGAATCGCTGTTTAATATTTTCATACAATACAAATGGTTTTTTGCACATTTCTGGCTTTATTGCTTGCATATTTGCATTCCTTATGTATTGTTTGCTAAAGGTGGTGGACAAGGGTCTCAACCATTGCAAGCGCTTGTCAGAATAAAGTTCGACAACTGAAAGAAGGCAATATTGGTCTAGACGCATATTAGTGTTTTTTTTTTCTCTGAAATGAAATTTTTAATATATTTACTAGTTAAATAGATGTACAAATGGCTGCTCAATAAGGGTTTCCCTATTGTTATATTGTGCTATAAATGGTGCCTGATTTTTATAATAACTTTTATAATTTTATTACACTTACCGAGAACATTGGACGAAGGCCTATTACAAACGCCATTCGATATGTGCATGAATCAAATGGCAGACATAATTTACGCGAAAATTTTCTTAAATTTGTACCGGCAGCTTCAAACACAGGTTAAGTTTTTTACTTTTTTTGACACATCGTATACATACCTAACCTGTACGCTTCATTCGTGATCGAACAAGGATACGACGGAGCAAGCAATTTGTCTGGCAGAGTCTCTCAGCTAAACACGAAGATATACTTAAAGGATTAAATATACTTAAGGATTTTCATCCCTCTTTTAAGTTACAGAAATCTTAATAAATTTCATTTCTTTATAAAAAGTGACCAGATGTAGGAAAAAATTACCAAGCGACCAAGTGAAACAAAACTGACCAAATTTGGACACAAATGACCAAAGTGGCAACCGTGACTATGCATGAGAGACCGAACAGAACCAAAGCGGTTGTCGGTTGTCGGTCCTCTCTCTGCCCAGCGTTGCCGTTCTCACTTCGATCGAAGTTTTTCACTTCATTTTTATGTCAAACACTTCCACGCTTCCTTTTTTGTGAAAACACTTCGCTTTTGAGGAATTAAAGCTGTTTTTATTAATTAATTAATTAATCTCTTCTTTTTTACTTTATTTCACATTTAAAAAGTAATAAGATGGCATAACTGTTGTATAAACGAATGAATAACTTTTACCTTCTGCAACAGAGTTTTGTATTATGAGATAATTTTAAGGATAGTGGCAACACTATGTTCGGTTAAATACTTTTTGCACAAGCACGCACTGTGGAAGTTGTTGAAATGATAATTTTCTTTAACATTGTTCATTTGTTCTACATATAAGTCATTTAAATGTGCAAATTTTAGTTACTTCTTATTGAGTTTTTTTATTGATGTTTTCTTTCGTTTTTCCTTTTAATTTTTTTATTCAGTTTAATATGTATGTAATATTGTTAGTTTACTTGAAAAGGTACCTAAATAAGTAAAATAAACAAATATAAAATAAACTACTTAATTCTTTTTAACAATTCGAAAACTCTGAAAATACTTTCACCTAGTGGCTATTTCACTTCGTCTTAAAATTCTCGAGCGGCAACACTATCTCTGCAAATCACTCGTTGCAGATCTCTGGTCTACACTTAAGATATTTATTCACAAAATTCTTAAGAATATTTTCCTTCCCATACCAAAAATGTATACATACTTACCATTAACCTTAAACCATCCACATTTAATAAATTTTTTTTTTTAATTTCGATAACACCTAAATTTATTTATTTTAATGCGTTAATCAGGGTATGCAAAACCGGTTCGAATTATTCGGCGTTTCGGTTTTTTTTTATATAACAGAACTGGTTTTTTAAAAATCGCAATTTTCGAATAATTCGGAAATCGGTTTTTTTGGCTCGAATTATTCGACTGCTCGAGTAGTTAAGAAATAATAAATCTACAATTTAAAATAATAATATTCTTCAAACCACTTTTTTTATTGCATTTGAGCTACCCTATATTTTCTACTTACGTTTTCACATTTCACTAACATTTCTAACATTTTGCCAGAATCTCTCTATTTAATTTTGCTTTATTTTAGCTCATTTAAATATTTGCTTTGATCATTTCTTTTTGCTTTCATTTGTTAAAACAGCATTTACAAGCGGATAGCAAATTGAATGTAAGTTAAACATGATTTTTATATAATAATGCATTGTTTTTTACAAAATATATTGAATTATCAACAGCTTGACATGAAATCCGAAGTCTGGAAGTATTTAAAAAAAAGATAAGAAATTCATCAAGACTTCTTGCACGAAATGCCCAAAAAAATCTAAACGCATTAAGTAGGAATATAGAGAAAATCATTAAAAATTATAAAATATGTGTTTAAAAGACTGAAAGAAAAAATCGAAACATAATTCTTCCAAGTGAACCAAAACTACCTACCTACCTACTAAGTTTTCGAATTCATTTATGAACCATTTCGGGTATAAACGTTCAATTTCGGTACTTATAAATGAACCTTTTTGTATCATTCGTCGGACTTAAATGCCTCTCAAAAATTAACCTTATTTTGTTAATTTTGTTGTTATTATTTTGTTATTTTGTTAATTAACCTTATTTAAATTAAGATCTATAAATTGTCCTTTTTTCGAAAATGAGTTAAAAAAAGAACCATGGAAAAGACATTTTCCGGCACAGGGAAATAAACCCTTTTTTAATTAATCGCCGGACTGAATTGCCTTTAGAAAACGAACCTTTTTTGTTCAGAAATGTGTTACATAAGTTAACCTTTTTGAATAATAAATTTTATTATTGCATAATATTATTTGTTATACATATCGATGATTTGTATAAAAAGAAATTATTTTGATTGAACTCATTTAAAAACGCAAAAATAAACATTAATGACTCATTTCTGAATTCATATACGAACAAAAATGGTGCATCTATGACGCATTTTTACCTACTAAAATGATAAAAAAAATATTTTTTGACTGAATAAGTTTTTTAAGAATTTCAGAAAAAAGTACAGTTCTTATTTATGGCAAAAGCTTTCACGAATTAAATCTTCTATAGCAAGCACTTTTAAGCAACAAAATAAAAAATCAAAAATTAAAAAAAAAATTTTGCCCAAGTTCACAAAACTCTCACCTTACGCAAAACCTTCGCTTATGGTCTAGTGTGTAATACTGCATAAGTATCTTTATTTATTTTATTAAAAAATAGTTGTTATGATTGTTAAATAAAAACTACATGGATATATGTATATTTTATTTGAAAAAAAACAGGGAAAACCAGTTTTCCCGGTCTTTTTGTGGTCGAATAATTTTAAAACCGGTTTTGTAAAAATTGTACTATTCGAGATCGGTTTTGTATAATGTCGAATAGTTGTATATACCCACATACATACCCTAGTCTTAATATATAAAAATGTTGGTGCGTATCTATGTCTTATCAACACAGCTCAGTCACTGAAGCTATCCATATTATATTCACATCCCGAGTAACATCTTGAATATCAACTAGTATTTATATATTTCATTTAACTTCGTACAATTTTTAATAACTTTATATGCGTCTCAATCTGCCTGGAAACAAATGATTTTTTTATAAGGAACATTACCTAAAGTAAGCCATCGTTCTTCGCTCATGTGACTTAAATGATACATAGTACTAACTACCTTGATACATAATAACGAACTTCATCCAGCTTTTCACGGGGAAAATTCCGTCAACAAGCTTGATATCATATCTTTGATCCAGTTTCTTTCATGATTTGCCTAATACCATCGAAAGGAAATTTTTTAAAGCTTTTAACCTTTATCAGAACGGTACTTTTTATCATTATTGGGCTGAAGAAGTAATACTTTACCCCTTTGCTTATGAAGGCAAAGCAGACACATTTAATACCAAGTCAGATTCTGTCCAATAAAACCAAAGAAATATTAAAACTATCGTTTTATTTCTTACATACTAAAATAGGAATTTCTATACTTAAACGGACTTTGATTAACATCTTCAACGCCTTAGTTATATCAATTCCGAAAAAATTTTGTATTCGAACACTTTGTTTACCAAATTTAATTGAAAATTACAAAATCATGAAATAATAATAAAAAAATATCATAAATTAACTATTCGTTTAACAATTTAATAATAATTATTGAATTCAACAATATTTTTAATAAAGTATTTTAACAAAAATGTTCTCACACTCATATATTTATGTGTCTTTTTAAATAAAAGGGATATTTTACCTTCTTAAAAAAATTAATTATTCTGTTCGTAAAGCAATTATTTTAACTGTAAAGCTAAATTTATGGTCAACTATCATAGTGTGCTGAATAAAAATGTGACTTAATTATTGTAAATTCTAAATGTTGAGTAGTTCATTAATTGGTGGTAAATGGTTCTTAATGTTAAAACAATGATTTTCTGGCATTATTGATAGTATTTTCAGGAAATATAAAATAAAGTGTAACGTTTTAATTGAATGTACCTACTTAACATATTTTATGAAGAGATGAATACTTAAAAGGAGAATACATTTTAATGGAACCTTAAAAACGTTCAATCTAATCAACAAATTCTTGAAAAAGGCCAGAATTGTGGAGAAACAACTGGTACCACCTTCACCACAACAACGCATCGGCTCACACATCTCATCTTATACGCGACTATTCGACCAAGAAGAACATTCATACCTTTTCCCGAACGTCCAATTCATCCGACATGGCTTCTTGTGACTTTTGCCTAATCCCACTACTCTAGTTACCACTTCCCGAAAAGCGTTTTGAGACATTTGAGGCGATAAAGGAGAATACGCAAAAGGAGCCAAAGGCGATTTCAAAATCAGTCTATGAAAAGTGTTTTCAATTGAAGGAAGTGTTGGATGTGAGATTACTTTAAAGGAAATAAAATTAACATCGGATGAATAGATGGGTCCCTTCAGCATCATGATGCCTTTAACCTAGATGTTAGACTCTTTAAACCAGTCTTACTAGCAATACCTCGTTTAACCACTGCACAATTGTTTGAATGATAAAAGAAACTAAATAGAACCAGTCCCACAATAATACTCTTTACATTATACTTAGATATTGCAGAAGTTTTCTGAAATTTTGTTATAGACTTAGGTTGTATTGCCTTGACTGCACTCGCTGCCAATCTTTGATTTAATATCGAAAGACGTTCACATCTGATATCAGTGCATTCTGACATGTTGTTGAGATCTCTTGTCGAACAATGAATGACACTAATTGCAGTTGGGCTTGTTGTTGGCCCTAATGAACTCATTGTTGATGGCAACATTATTGTTGCAGTCCGCGCTGCGACATTATTTGTGGCAGTGAGATAGACAGGCAACTGACAACATATTTTACAACGACAGCAACAGAATTTATGTAATTTTAATCAGTGCAAAACAATTGTAAATTTATTAAAAAAAAAGAAATACTTGCAATATATCTAGAATTTCAAGCACATTCTAGACATATACATATAACTTTGAAATATGTTGCTGCTTATAAGGCTGCTTGACGTTGTGAATGAATTTTTTGTCTTGTCTTTGCTATTTATTCGTATTTTATAACATTAAAAAAAAAAGAACTTCAAGTTTCTGTTAAGCACTTAAATGTGTTTAAAATTATTTTATTTAAGTCAACAAGGCAATAAATTGCCGAATAAACATCTTCTGTGCGGTTTTTCGCTGTTGTTATGCTTGCAATTATATTGTCTTACATTGTAATAAAAATTTTGCATTCCGAAGTGAAATTTGATTCATTGTCGGTATCATTCCATTTTTATTAAAGAATGATTTGAGTCAGTTCTTATAGTTCGATTATACCCTATAACCCAAGTCGCAAAATTAAGGGGTGAAAGTAAAAATTCAGAGCACTTCTTAATATTTTTCGAGGATCCCTAATATAAATAAATGTAAATAATATTAATATAATTTTTCCAAAGCGAATTTCAGTTCAAAAATAACGTTCTTATGACATCAGGAATAGTTACAGTATGAAGTTTAAAATTTGAATTTCACATTTCATAAGGTCATATTTTGGATAGGATGTCACTCAATCCTCACTTATTACACATAACTATTTATTTAAAAATTTTAGTTGAAGAATATGGCCAAACAAGCCGAGAAAGGGTAGTTTCCTTAGCCCTTACGATTCTTAGCTCTGGTGACAAAATCATATTTTCTCTTCTTAAAATCGCATATCTTTTATGTCTTAAATCAATTTAATGTAAAACTTCTGACTTTGATTATTCTCATCAAAAATGAGAATATGGTGATGTACTAGATAATCCTGCTCTGATAACAAAACATGAATGTAACTGTAGCTGTAAAACATAACTACTGTATCTTAATATCAAATCAAAAGGTATTTTTTATCTTATATCAAAAAGGTGCGGTATTAAGTTGTCATAATTGCCCTCTTCTTTTTGCTGTTGTTCGTTGTGCAGCGTCGTTTTTTTACAATTTTGACTCTTGGCTCTCAGCCATGCGATCTTAGAATGTGCCTTCTGCAATAAAATTAATGCGCGAATGTACACTGTTCAAACAATTGTCCTTACATATGGTATATTAATAGAAATGTGGCTGTATTATGGAAAACATTTCAATTTTTGGAAAGCAATAATTTGCTTAGAAATCTTTATATATTGAAAAATACCTCATAATTGAAAAATACGCGTAAATTTGTTTGCAATACTTGTACTGTAAAAATTTTAAATCTTATAATGTCTCAAAAACAAACTCCAAAAAATTTTCCGTACACTATAAGAAAAGTTAAAACAGATCTAATTTAATATAATATACATACTGGGCCAAATACAAGTTTTTTTAAATGCAATACAATGAACAAAATTAAATTTTTTCCATGTATTATGACTTTATTAGTCCCCATTTAAATAAAATAAAATTAAATTAAATAAATTAATAAATTATATATTATAATAAATTATAATTTTTTTATTATAATTTATAATAAATTAAATAAAATTCCCATTAATTATGGAACACAACGTTGTTCAAGTGGCTGCCTCGGCTGACTTTGCAGTAGCTTATTCTGTCATTTCAATTTTCGAAGGCTTTGTTGATGGTTTCACCGTCAGGGTTGCTGGGATGTTATTGGCCTTAAGTGCTTGAATCGTTTTCGGATTGTTGGCATAACATCGGTCCTTC
Organism: Pherbina coryleti; assembly: GCA_943735915.1. NCBI lineage: Eukaryota > Metazoa > Arthropoda > Insecta > Diptera > Sciomyzidae > Pherbina > Pherbina coryleti. Next base: position 58,556,030 of record OX030952.1, on the reverse strand, counting down.
ACGGTTCCCTATAAAAAAAGTCCAAAGGGGTCAAATCGCAGTCAGGTTAACATGGCACCGTTGAACGAAACGTTGTTCCCAGCCTTATTTTCGAAGAAACATGGTCCAATGATGCCACCACTCCACAATCCGCACCAAACTGTCATTCTCTGTGGATGCATCGGCTTCTCGAAAATAACGTTTGGGTTTTCCGCACCAGCGCCTCGTCAGAAAATATGATTTTTTCGACAAAATCATCTTCTTTTCAAATAACGCAATGATTGGGCTACACAGCACTCACTTTGGAAATAAGTTTCCAATATTTCCCAATGTTGTTCAAACATAAAGCGACTCATTTCTTTCCGCAGAGGTATAATCTTGACTTTATGTCAAGATTTCGAGCAGCAAACAGCTGTCAGTGTCAAAATAAGCTATGATTTAAAAAGAAACAACTAGATGGCCTACCCTGTACTTTCCAGTCACAAAGATGAAACATTTTTGCCAGAATAACCCTCCTTCAATCGTTGTTGCATTGATAAAGCAAATTTACTTGTGACATCAGATTTTATTTTCCTCCATTTATCCATGATGATATCTTTTAGCATTTGTTTGGTAATTATGGTGAGCTGCCGTATTTTTTGTTCTAATATACCCCATAGATGTTCTATAGGGTTATGATCAGGGCTTTGGGGAGGGTGGGGATTCACTTCCTTTACATTGTAAAGCAAAAATTTCCTCACAAGTCGGAATGTGTGCTTTGGGTCGTTGTCCTGTACAAACCGAAAATCGTATCCTAGAGCCCAGTTTGTTGCACTCTTCTTAAGATTTTGTTTTAAAATGTTTAAATACAATGTCTTGTCCATTTTAGTTTTCACAAGAACTAAATTCCCCACGCCTTCAGCTGACATCGCCGCCAAACCTTTACAGATTCGCCTCCGTGTTTGACTGTAGCTTTTAAAGTTTTTAACTGGAGAACAGTATTTACTTCTCGCTAAGCAAATCGTCTGATTTCGAACCCAAAAATATTGTTTTTGCTTTCGTCCGTAAAAATAACTTCTTTCCAGAATCCATCTGACTTTCCAACATATTTCTTTTCATATTCCAAACGAAGTTTCACATTTTTCCTATATATTAAGGCCTTCTTTCAGGAAACATACTGAACAAAAAGCAAAAATTTCGAATAGTTTTCAAATATATCATCGGCAATTTTTACAGTTTATTTTTGGATTTTCCTTAACCCTAGAACTGTATCGCTATTTTTTTTTTACCTATTTCTGTATCGCGGGGTGAAAAACAGCCCAATTTTCAAGTGCCCGTATCTCGGGCACAGTTTGACTTTGATGGTTCCATGGGGGTTCATTTTTTTGTCTTTTCACCTGGAATCACGTGAACTAAATTTTTTTGGCCAAAAGTTTGGAGGGTCCGGGAATATTGACTAAGAAGGGCAAAAAACGTGAAAAACTAGCAAAAATTTTATTTTTCGTTAAAATTACGATATCTCAGTGAGTTTTGGACTTAATCGAGTAATTCCAACGGGGTTCTAAAGGGGAGATACTATCTTCAGGGAGTATTGTAGTGGTTTTGGCCAATTTTCCAAAAATTGAGAAATCAAAGTGCGCAAATAGCAAGAATTTGAAAAACGATTTTTGCCGCACAGATCGTTACAATGAATAAGAATTTCGTTCAAATTGAAAAAAACATCTTTATTTGAAATTATTATTAGACGCACTACGCCTCAAAAACACTTGATTAAAAAAAAATGATCATTCAAAGTTAACTTGTATTACTGAAAACTTTAATCTCGTACTGCGTCTAATCTAATGAACGAGTTAGAATTGTAATATTTTTGATATCTGTTTAAATAATTGTTAGTAGGTATTGTACGTAGGTATTGTTAGTAATTGTACGTTTTTTTTAAAGAGAGTGCACATTTTTGGTTGTTGTTGGTAAGTACACTCAATGGGATAGTAGTTGTTGTTGTTATTTTTTTAACCAATATTGAGAGCAGAGCATTTTTTGTTATTAAAGCGTAATATGTAAATACAAGTATATGTGAAGTTGGGCCACTATACACTCATAACTTGTCCAAACGAAAGAAAAAAAATTTAAGATGACGAGAAATACACACAAACTGTATCGCGGGAAGAAAAAACACCCCTGACGCACTTCACTGCTTGAGCTACCACGTGGTACGGATACCGCGAACGTGCTCCCTCTGCTCTCAGACGTTAAAACAGAATTATGGTTACGGTCACGGGCCGTAAACATAAGACGTTTGTGTCTGGCGCGAGATTTAAACCAGTCTGGGGTGTTTTTTCACCTCGCGATACAGGTCTAGGGTTAACCATACATTCAATTTTTGCTTCAAATATTTGTCTAAGATCCTTTTACGTTCTTTTCCTGGTGAAGTCACATACATTCCGGCTTGTTTAAAGTTTCCAGTCACATACTGAACTGAAGAACGAGGCCGGGAGATAGTTTTCGATATATCTCCCAAAGTTACCCCCCCCCCCCCCCATTATGCAATAAAACGATCAACTTTTTTATGTCAACTGGAATTCTGATGACTGTAACTCATGACTTTTTTAAAAGTGCACGTAACGAATAACACATTAAAACTGAGTGCAAATAGAAGAATGAAGCGTCAATTTTACCTAAAAAAATAACGGAACTTAAAAAAAAACTATATACGAAAAAAAACGGAGAGCGCTCTTTTGATGTACGGGCAATTAATTGAGTTTCTTTTTGGTTCTAAAAAAGTATGATCGGTTCTAAATTTTTTACAATAAAAGTAAAAATATGACGTTTTTTTTTACACAGGAGAGTAAATTTATATCTTTCAAATAAATCTTATTTCGTTTTGTCCGATGGAATATTTCTGTTCATACAGGCAAATTATTGTTAAGACTTCCTGTGTACGGACAATTGTTTTAGACAGTGTATGTACCAATCGCTGTGGGTACGATTGCCATAGAGTACGAGCGCAAAAATGTTAAACGAAGCAAGAAATGAGTAACATTCGCCAAAAGCTAAGAAATGCGTGCTTTTATGCCTATTTGCGCAAAAAGAAAAAAAAAGAAATGAATATAAAAAAAAGGGAACAAACAGTATCGAAACAACAAAAATTCATGCAAAAAAATCGTGCCAAAAAGTGACGGAATGGTCTTTTGTAAGTCTCTGATACCTATCTTACCTCCTCCACTACATCTCACTCATTATATCATACTATACTCATCATACGATATCCATCATAGCCAACTTATCATATTATAACCATCATATCATACTCCTCATAACAAACCCATCATATGATGTCCATCATTCCATACACATCATATCATACCGCACCATTTACTTTTTTAAGAGGGAATATTCTTTTTTTTTCTGGTGAAACCCTTGTTCAAAAACAAAAACTCCAAATTTTGTCCTAAATAGCTCAAATAAAACAAAAATTATATCGTTTTGGTAAAGTACATCCACTTTTGTTAAAGGGAGTGCAAAACTAATTCTGAACAGAATTTATCATATAAAGCCCAGTTTTCTTAAAATATCGTAGGCGTGTTGCTCACATATTCTCATATTCTCTCCAAAAACCTTCATCTTTATAATTTTCATCAGTTAAGTGTTGATACAACTCTTTAGTTAGTTTTGGAGTTATGTTTTTTTTTTTGCAGTGTGTGTATCACCATTCTAAGTGAAAACATTATTCGCCTGAAGTCTTTAAACTCAAGTGAGAAATTATTTTCTTACTGGGTTTTTCACAACTAAAATACTATCAAATTACACTCCGATTTCCGCTTATTTTATGATATGATCTTTATTATAAAGCTACTCCGTAATTTTCATTTACACAGTGTAGATTAATCTCTTATAAAATATTTAAAATTTTTTCTGTTTCATAAACTACGTTCAATTCTTAAATTCCAAGTCGATTTACATATGTAACAACCACGTTCGTATAAGTGGGTGTGTCACTTTCATTTGATGATGCTATCTTAGCATGCTTGCTATTTACCTCCATGCACAATTTCGTGCGATTTGTGTTGATTGTGCTCTTTATTGCCGAGATTATCTCTTAACTTACATTTGAGATAAAATAAGTTTCATTTCAAAATTATGACCCCAAATACATATTTCAAGTCTTCATAACCGTGAGTCATACTATATTGTTATCAAGATCCTCTTTTTGATGGATGTATTGAGTGGAGTATTATCAGTTACGAAGTTTTTAAAAAACATTTTTCTTTTGACCCTTTTTAAAAATTTGGCGACCGTTATGATCCTATGGTAGCCATATCGCCACTGGTAAGAACACAGACTTTTTACTATGAGTAGCTTCTGATCAATGCCCGAACTAAAAATGTTAACTTTTTCATTCTAGTAAAAGTTCAACCATGTACATTTTATCAGTCTGTCAAAATACTATTCATATCCTTTGACGAAAGTCTTTTTTAAAGGAATAATAATGAATGAAAAGTAAATAAATTTAATAGAAAAAACACTTGTATGGAAACCAAAAAAGCTGTTACCACTTCCGTCTTATTGTTCTTTAGCAAAGAAACTTTTAGCTGATATTTTCTATAGCGATACAGTAGCTAAACTAAGTGATAAATTCTTTTGTTACCAGTTTAATGCTGAACTGTGGCCATGTTGTGCTAACGTATATGAGCGACCCATCATAAAAAGTGCCACCAACATCGTCTTTGTTCGCCTTGAAGACATAATTTATTTAAAATTTTTGAATGGAGCTTGAAACAAATTCTTTGAAATACAAATTGTTGAAAACCTTTTATTCGACGAATTGAGACATAAAAAGGTACAGTAGCACCGTTTAATTCCAATTTTGAGCTGTTGGTCAAAATAAAGAGACAAAAACTACGCTATTTCAATGGATACGCTGCAGGTTACTAAAACTCAATCAAGATGGGCAGAAAGTAACAAACATTCCTAAACAAGCTACAAAACATACAGCACAAAAGCGAAAATCCATAACTATTTAATGGAAAATCTATTGTGAGTCTAAAAGCCAGAACGGCGTAATTCCTTAACCCGATTAGAAGACGAACAAAAACGTGCAACCAAGTCGAATCAGTGGGATCTCGCTTCGCTTTTGTCTGCAGCACGTTGTTGTATCTGGTAGATAGTGTTCGCAGCCGCGCATCTGATCCAATTCCAAATAGGCGACAACTGCGACGACAACACGCCGATCCCATTACGTTGGCTTAACGTTGCGATGTCGTCTGTCGTTGACATCTTTTGTAATATTGTAATAACATAAAAAATAATCCGACACACCATAAAGATACAGATACTTAGGCGTACAATTACAGACGCGGATAGAGATACAAAATGAACTCTGTTCGCACGATCGCTACCGGAATTGATATTATTTTCTAATCAGAGTTTGAGGCTGTGTGGGATCCATAATGGTAAATATTTCTGTGTTAAATTCATCGATCAGTTTTATGAGATCAAAATAATTTTTTAACTGTAGTTGTTTGATGAGTGGACGAGGTTAAACATTTTTGTTTTTTAATAATTTATGTACGCGTTTTGGGCACAAAGACACGACAAGCGGCACCTCCACACCGTATGGGATTAACTTGATTCCATCTATCTTCGCCGAACATTATTGATGTCATACGCATTACTACTTAAATATTTTGAGAGACTGGACAATTCTTTTCAACTTTGAGAAAATGGATTTTAAATGTTTTTTTTTTTTATGGTTTGAATTAATTGCGGTTGATAAAATTGGTTTTCTGTTTTGCGTCTGCTCATGTTTTGTTTTTCTATGCACAGTGGTACAAATTGTCCGAAACGAATTTGTAATTGTAGCAAACGAAACATGCTGAGTCAACATTTGGAAAATGTTTACATGCGAGTTATTTTGTCCTCTTTTTTGGAACAGAAAATCGACAAATGGCAAAAAATTAGTTTTTTTTGTAACTTTGAACCAAGAATTTCAGGTATTAAGCCTATTTAATCAAGTCTAATTTGGTCCGAACTACGACGGATTCCAAAAAGTTGGCATAAGCATTTTTCCAAAATGCACCGGCCTTGCAGGGAATAGTTACTCAATCAGTATAGGTGTCATGATAAAAGTAATAACATGCCGGTAAAGGTTCATTATTTCACTTTTTGACAATAATAAAAACAAACATTTAAGACGTTAACGGGACGCGGAGGGAGCTGCCAAGCAACGAAACTTCAAAGTGTTTGTTTAGAATTATAAAGGAGCTAAGGTAAAAAAATTATTTTTGTTGACTGATTAAAACTCATAATAAAAATATACAAAAAAATTCATAACACCAATTTCATCAACAGCGTTGCATGAAGTTATTACTTTGTGAGTATATGTGGCACGGTAAATTTAATAAAAACTTAATGAAAGATTTATACTTGGCCTTGCGACAAAAATAAACAAATTAATTAAGACCAGCTCGTGTAGATAGCAGCTTATGCAACAAAAAAACAATATTGTTGCATGGAATCATTTTCGCTCAGTACAAGTGCTACGAAAAAATTTTATTTTACGACAGTAAAAAATTTTTCCTTGACCTCATAAAGAAAGTGAAATAAAAAAATTTTGGATCCAAGACACTATGGAGGGAATCGCTTATTGCAGTAAAAATGCAACATCAATGAAGAAACTTTATCTGGAATTATAACTCCGTGACTATTAGCGCCATTGGTAAATCTATGGAACGACACTAAAGCAAAAGTCTTCTGTCACTTGCTACAAATATAAAAAGTATGATATGAGGCCGCTTAGGGAACCTCTTAAAGAAACTTAAACGCACCACAAATAGGAACAAAAAAAAAAAAAAAAAAAGAATAAAATTCAATTAAAACTAAAATAAAGACGAGTATTAGTATAAGGATTTGGATAAGAATTAGTTAAAGGATAAGAATTAAAATATGAGGGCAAGGATTTGGATGATGACAACTAGTTTATCACCTAGGATGATAACTAGAAATAAAATTAGGAAAAGGTCAAGGATTTGGACAGAGATTAAAGAATGGAAGTGGACAAGAATTCAAAAAAGGGTGGTCAAAAGGACTACATTAAGGATTGGAACAGGATAAGGACTAAGGTTTAGACACAGCTTAAATAATATTAAGGAAATGATCGGCAGAAGAGTTTATGATCGTGTATTACTGAATACAAGAAATAGGAAAAAGTATTGAATAAGGATTTTGACAAACTAAGAAGAAGAGTTCAAACAAAGATTGTAAAAATAAGTGTATCAATGATAAGCAAGTGATTTGAACAAGAAAAAGGTGAGGAATTTAGGCATGTATTAAATCAAGAGTTTAGACAAGGAATAGGACAATTATTATGATAAATATAAGAATAAGCATAAGAATGAGTACAGTTTTGGAACAAGGAAAAAGATGGGGATAAAAATAAGGACAAGAATAAAGATACACTGTCACGGCAAAGCCTAAGGGTGTATCCACGATACAGCCAAGTTGTTTTATTTTACTTTTATAAGAATGAGTACAGTTTTGGAACAAGGAAAAAGATGGGGATAAAAATAAGGACAAGAATAAAGATACGCTGTCACGGCAAAGCCTAAGGGTGTATCCACGATACAGCCAAGTTGTTTTATTTTATTTTTTATTTATTTTAACTTTCTAAATTTTCTTTATTTTCTTTATTTTTTGTTTGAAATATTAAAACTTGATAATCAAAGAGAACTGATTGTGATTGAAAGAAAAATACTCATGTTTGCAACCAAAAGTTCGTAGCTGCCGAAGAATCATATCTTATTAATATTTATTTCACTTAATGGATATGTCCAGGAAAAGAATGTTTTCTAAATTGGTAAGGGTTCTGAGCAAAAATTGAGCATATTTGTCAACTACTTCAAACTGTTGTTATTATACAAATATTACCTTTTCAGTTTTCAATAACTTAGTTATTTTATTGCATAATTATTATCACATTACAATTTGCCTTTTCAATTTTAAATAGTAGACCCAATGAAGTAAACTTCTTGAATCTTACCGTGATTCAGGCAAAATATGCTGATTTACCTTTAAGCAAAATAATTGCTTGATTAAAACTAAATAGTTTTCTCAGTGCAGGATGTGACTCATTTTCATCTCTTTTATTGTTTTTTGTTCTAAATCGCACCACTGTAAATAGGATTTCAGTAGCATCATCCAATTTCAAGATCACACTGAGTGTAGATCAACGAAGTGATGTTTAATCAAAAATTATAAGGGTCTTTTTGGGTATTATTATGACATAGCGATAATCTTTTAAAAGCATTTGAAATATTGTGTTCCTTTTAACATATTTCGGCAGCTACAATCACAACATTTTAAGGTTGAAACACTCATGCGACAAAACGAAGCTTAAATCCCAAATGTCTTAACAAGTCACAACGACAATTTCAACACAAGTCAACCCAAAAATACTTTTTTGGAACTGTCCATTTATCAACACAATGTCAGGAGATGAAAAGTGCGAATCAGCAAAAAGCCAAATAGCCAAATTACAATATTTTACTGTTAAGAATTGTTCCCCAAAGGCCATTCAAACTAACTTCGACACACGTCTACGTCTGAATTAGCACAGTTCCAGTTCGTTTACCAGTCTGTTATATAATACAAAGCAGAGCCGTTGACGTTGGGGATTTAAAATACAACTCTTTTACATGTATCCCCTTTTCGTGCCAGGCTTAGTCGATTCACATTCGACACCTCTGTTGTTTAAGAATCTCAGCTTTAATGCGACCCTATAAGAATTACAACGTGTCATCTTTGTTTGTTCTTTTGTGTTTTTTCACTGCGGAGGAATCCAACGTATAAATGACTGGAAATCAAAAATTATTAAACATATGTTTCGTATGCAGATTGCATTTTCAAGAACTCTCATCGCTTTTGTGAATTAGCATAATAATAGTTCAAAAGTTATAGTTTCCGGTGTACATTTCGTTCGAGTGATTCTCATTCAGCTTTCTGGCGTCCATCCGTCCTTTATTCGTGAGTCTCCATGTCGTTGTGTCGCGTCGAATGCACTCAGCTGTCAAGTTAAGAACAAAAGAGTTCATGGACATGCAAATACACGGTGTTGTCAATACTGACTTGTTGCATAAGAGAATGAGTAGAGGTTTTATTTTTGGTATTTGAAAAAGAAAAATATCTTTAATAAACTAAAACAACAAATGTTTTGTTAAGAAAAAATAAAAGCAATGCCAAGTTCAACGAACCGTGTGGAAAGGGTCAAGGTCATAGAACGGTAACCTATATAATTGCCAGCCAAGTTTTGAACTAAATATGATAAGTAATAAAATTGCATCAGTTACGATTTGACAGCTGAGGAATGTTCGTTTGCTGATTGCTAGTTGCTTAAGTAGTTGCTAGTTGAATACATCAATAGAACATGTGTAAAACCAGAAGACAACTGACTTAGAGAATCTTTGCATCTATTTATCTATCTACTACTTGATGATGTCTTCTCTACTATCTAGTCTATTTAGTTACTTGTGGGGAAACCATCCTCTGAAATATATTTCGCAATTAGAATTGTCTCTGTGTTTATCGAATTTTATTTATTTTGATTAATATTCAATTTTTATTAATATAAATATGAATTTGTATTTGTTTTTTATACGGTCTGTTGAAGCTTTATTGACCGCGGCAAAAGCCAGAATAATATGGAATGTCTTTATCTCAGATCACTTCATAAACTCGACACGATCACCTAAATGACGCGTAGTCAAATGAACAGTGCGCGGCCACATAAAATGACACCACATTTCCAACAACAACAAAAACAAAATAAAATTAAAACAGCAAATGACGACTGTCATCACATAAATCATTCAGCAAACACCTTATGAAGCCGAAATGCAAATCAAAAGACGTAAATGATCGACAGGACGATGAGGCAGGCAGACTGGCAGGCCTTTTGAGCATTGCATTGTTGAGCTGTGTTCATCATTGTAGGTGTTTTTGATGTTGTCGTTGCTGTTGTTGTGCTTGGTTGACAGCACTTTGTATTTTACACAAAACTCCGATCAGAAACAAAATTAAAATTCATTACAGCTAGACTGAGTTAAGGTGTTTGATGTAAGCATCAGTTCATCAATAACAAAAACATCACATAAAATGTTGCGCATTTCAGCAGCGAAAACCTGTAGTAGATAGTGTGGATGCCCTACAGCGGACTAACTCAAGCTTTCGGCACATGGAAATACATCAGAAAATCAAATAAATTCTTTAAATATAGGAATCTTACCCACAAATTGTATCGTAAATATTATTAAATATTTGTACATAAATTATCGAGATCTAAGCCAGCCAGATAGCTCTGAATGGCGACGACGACAACAATCCCACCAATAGAGATGATATCCCGGAATCCCCAATTTTGCACAACAGCGCTGAAGTTCCGCTGCCCGACCATAGTGAAGTCTTGAAAGCTATAGCTCGGCTTAAAAACAACAAAGCCGCAGGAGCCGATGGCTAACCTGCTGAGCTCTTCAAGAATGGAGGAGAAGCTCTATTTGAATGCATTCATGAGCTTCTATGCAGAATATGGTCGGAAGAATGCATTCCAAACGATTGGAACCTCAGTGTGCTCTGCCCAATCCACAAGAAAGGCGATCCCACAATTTGTGCCAACTACCGTGGGATAAGCCTTCTGAATATCGCATATAAGGTCCTGTCGAGCGTACTATGTGAAAGACTGAAGCCCATCGTAAACAAGCTGATTGGACCTTATCAGTGTGGTTTCAGACCTGGCAAATCCACCATAGACCAGATATTTACGCTACGACAAATCTTGGAGAAGACCCTAGAAAAACAAATCGACACACACCATCTTTTTGTCGATTACAAAGCCGCCTACGACAGTCCAATAAGGAATCATCTATATTCCACCATGTCTGAATTTAGTATTCCTGCAAAGCTCATCCGCCTTTGCAGAATGACACTGAGCAACACCAGCAGCACAGTTAAAATCGGGAAGGACCTCACTCTTCCATTCGATACCAAACGAGGTTTCAGACAAGGTGATTCCTTATCGTGCGACTTTTTCAACCTAATGATGGAGAAGATCATCCGAGCTGCTGATTTGAGACGCAGTGGCACGATATTCTACAAAAGTATTATGCTGCTGGCGTATGCTGATTATATCGATATCATTGGCCATAATACGCGTGAAGTCAGCGCAGCATTCTCCAGGTTAGCGAAAGAGTCGAGTCGAATGGTGTCAACAAATAAACAGTACCAGCGTCTTGGAAACCACGTTACTGTTGACAACATCTCCTTCGAGGTTGTTAAGGACTTCGTCTACTGGGATCCAGCGTAAACTCTTTCAACGATGTCAGTATTGAGATAAAGCGAAGGATAACTCTTGCAAACAGGTGTTACTTTGGGCTGAGTAGGCAATTGAGAAGCAGAGCTCTCTCTCGACGAACAAAACTCACGCTCTATAAGTCACTTATCATGCCCGTCCTACTATATGCAGCACATACCTGGACGTTGAGCAGTTCTGATGAAAAGACTTTGGGAGCCTTCGAGAGAAAGATCCTTCGTAAGACCTTCGGTCCAATCTGCGTCAATGGCGAGTACCGAATAAGATGGAACCACGAGCTGTATGAGCTGTACGCTGACATCGACATAATTAAGCGCATTAAAATCGAGCGGCTCCGCTGGCTAGGTCATGTTGAGCGAATGGAAAACGACGCTCCAGCGAAAAAAATATTCGATTCGGTGCCCGGTGGTGGTCAACGTAGAAGAGGACGCCCATATCTTCGTTGGAAGGATCAGGTGTTGGATAACTTGACTACACTTGGTGTTTCCAACTGGCGCCATCAAGCACAAAACAGAAATGGCTGGCGCAATTTCTTATACGAGGCCAAAACCGACCTTCGGTTGTAAGCGCCAGATAAGTAAGTAAGTAAGTAAGCCAGATAGCAATGATAGTTATTTCAGTTGTTATGTCTTAGTAGCTATCAAAGTTAGCAATGACATCTAGCTGTCAAAATATTGAGTAATGTTTGCCATTTCTTCATGCATCTTTTCATGCTTGCTTAATGTGTGGAAATTTTATGTTTTTTTATTTATTTATAAATTAATAATTTATAAATAAATTATTGAAAAATTAAATCGAAATTCCATCGCAGTCGTCATCATGGTTTCATCGCGGCGCACATTGGAGTGCTGCGACCATTGGAAACAATTCCAAAAATATTTTTCGCAAAAATGGAAAATTTTGGTATGATTTTAAAGGTAATGATCTGTATAATCAGTATTTCTAACTGAAACTCCTGAGAAATTTTTTTGTTTTTGTTCTGTAATGTTTTACGTTGACTATTTTTGCATAAAAATTGTATATGTTTGTATTGCAAAAAAGTCTATAAGGTTACAATTCACCAAAAATATGGTTAATGTTGAATAAGTTGGATATAGTATCAATTGGGTTACAAATATATATAAAAAAATATTGTTTTGAACAAAAAAGAAGAGAAGAGAAGAGAGAAAAAATATTCATTTTTGAAAAAAACCGAAAATTTTGTAAAATTAAACTATGACGATTTTGTCAAAGATATTTTTCACCCCTTTAGAGGCATCTTCTAACCCTTAAGTTATGGGGGTTTAGTTTTTGATTTAAATGAAAAAGATCAACCGTAGTCCTACGTTGGTGTAGAAAACTACATTATTTTTTTGTAATATTTAAATATTTCCAAAACTATTTAGTTTAAGGACCCAAGCATACATGACTTTTATTAAATGCTGAATGTGAACCGAAATCATGTACTTTGAGAATCTCAATTATAATTGTTTTCTATATAAGTACTAGCAAATACCCGCTGCTTCGCCGGCGATAAAAATATTAAATATCATTAAAAACTTTAAATCTTAAAATTTAACAGCCGTATTCATATTGAAGTGGGAAGAGTGTAAATAATGGTTTGTGTATTAGATAAATTCAGTGACTTGTTATTTATTTGTCGCAATTTCGTCAAGATTTTGATATTTAAAATCAATAGTTTTTCTAAGCCATCTGCACTGAAATAATTGTCATTTTATTATTTTTTTTTTTATAAATATTTTGAAATCTTTGACAAATTTTCTTGTTTTTATTTTCTTTTTTTGGAAATTTTTTATATGTTTTGAATTTTCTTGACATATTTTCCAAATGTTTAAAATTTTTTGAAGAATTTTAATTATTTTTGACAATATTTGTGCTCAAATGAGAACAAATAATTTAAAAACTGCTTTATGAGAGGTGTGTTATAAACCTTAAAAAAAAATTTAAATTTCAACCATATTTAAAAATCCTCTAATTTATAAACAAACATTTTCAAACACTTTTTGACATTTTGTTTGTTTTTGATACATTTTGAAATAATTTGATACGTTTTGACAATATTTGTTGTGCTCAGATGAGAACAAACAAATTTTTTAAATGCTTTATCGAGGGTTTATTGAAGGTTTCAACCATTTTTAAAATTCTCTTATTTATCAAAAATTTAAAAGAGCTTTTGAAAGCTGTTGAAACGTTCAACATGAAAAATGTTTTTAAATTTTTTTTCGATTTTTTTCTTATGAAGGCTTTGTAAGAGGCTCATAATTTTTTATGAATACAGCCGTTTGAATTTCGGTAAAATTCTATATTTGTGTTGGAGCGACTTAGTAGTTCCATCCGAATAAAGTAACCAGCTAACTAATGTAATAAAAAATAACTAAAGTAATAAACTTTCTGTATCTTCCTGATCATTTTTTTTCATGCATTGGTTCACTTTTCCTAGCGCTGTGACTATTGGGGTACTCACAGTTTTGTTTTATCTGGTGTATTAACTACGCCGTCTGTTAACTCTAAAACATTTTGCCATGTGGTAAGTATTTTTGATTTTGGTTTGCATGTAAAAAAGATATAACACAAACTGGTAAAATTGCTTGCTTTCCAACATGTTTGTTTTTCGTAGCAAACTGGCATTTCTGAAAGGTATTTTTATATTATTGAAAAATCAATAAATCAAAGAAAGCTTCTTTTGTTATTTTTATTTTATTGAAAAATCAATAAATTAAAGAAAGCTTCTCTTTTCAAAAGGCGTGTCAATTTTAGAATGAACTACGTGTAGGGGTTCTCACAATTTGATTGAAGTATCGTTTTAAAGTTACTATAGTATATATAGTATATATATATATCAACTTTAGAAGGGATCTGTAAATACCCTATATATAAAAATCTCGTTTATACGTAAAAATATCAGCTCTGAGGTAAGAAAAATATATGACGGCCTTAGAGAATTGTTATTTTAAAATTAAATATATCTTTCGTTTAAGCTGATAAATTTCATCAAAACATTTCAACAAAACATCGACACGGAATTTTTGTCGATGCTTTTATAAAAGTGGCAGTATTTTTACATTCAAAAAGGTGGCAGCATTGGTACCGCACTCAATACATGTTGCTGTCTTTTTTTTCTTTTTTGTGGACCTTCCCACCGGGAAAAAAAATCAATTCTCTTCTCCAATATAGATTCTAGAATTGATTATTTTTAACACCCCATCGGGAAAAAGATGCAATTTTATATAAAAAAAGAATCAATTCTCTTCTCCAGTATAGATTCTAGAATTGATTATTTTTTACATGCTGATGTCCTACAAAGAATAGTACATTCTTTTCTCGCTTTAAGTGGAATCGCTACAGAATCGTTTTTTTTCACTTTTTATATAGATTCTTTTCATATATGTAATCATGGTTGAATAAATTAGGTTGTCTCGTGGCTGATCGTACTCTCTTCTCAGTACACATAATTGTCAAAATCAATGAAAAGCTACAACAACAACTTCATCGGCTTTGCATGTTATCAATTTACGCATTCAGATTTGGTATTAGTTGTCAACTTCGATTCGACATTTATTGGAACTCGCTCTCACCCATGCGACAACCTTATTTATTAAACCATGTATGTAAAGCTAGCTCTACACGATACAACGGTTGTACCAATATCGGTTGCTATTTGACGGTTGTGTGCGATTATTGTATCGTCTGGATGCAAGCGTGCGACGAGTTTGTTGCAATATTGCACGGTCGAATGGTAGAATTAGCCAACTGCTGTACGATGAGCGATTGTACAGCCGTTGTATCGTGTAGACCCAGCTTAATACTTCAATATTGGCAGCAAACTAAATTTTTAATGAGTTTCAACTACGAAATCAAAGAGAGATAGCCTACATAAGATTTTGTTGTTTGTATTAGTATATTTAAATATACTACTACTATACGTCAACGGGGCGGTTGTTAAGAAAAATGTCTACCCAAACATAAAACAAAACAAAGCATACATATTTGTTTTGCATAAATCATAGGTACGCACCATTATAAAACAATTATAAGACCAACGCGTGAAATATGATAAAAATTTAAAAAGAAAAATTCAAGCAAACAAAATTTAAACCATAAAAATTTAAACAACAGAAATTTTAAATGAAATTTTTGACAATGAAAGCACCGCTCCTGAGTTTTTTTGTTATAAAATTAAATTTCGAGTACATAAAAAAAAAACCAAAAATAAATAAATAACTGGTCATTTTAGCTATTGAAAGGACTTTGACCTAGCTTCTTATGATCAATTGTGTTGTGCATGTTATTAAGTTTGTACACAATTGACCGAGAACCGGACCTACAGGTTTAACGCCGACTCCGAACGGCGATGAACGGAATGTTCTTATTTTCAATTAGCTTTGCATGGCATTTTGATTACTCTCTGAAGTTTGCCATTGTCAGGTTTGCCATTGTCAGCAGAGAGGTGGCGGCCGTACAGAAAAATCATTTTAATTCAAATCATTTTTTGTCGCTGCTGGGATTAGAACCCGGGTCTCCAGGTTCGTTGACATAGAGGCCACGGACTTTTAACCAACTACGCCACGGACGCCACAATTTCGGGTACATTCACAGTACAGTGTACTGCCAATATAGAAGTATTACATATATGATTATTTTAAATAAAATGTATTAACTTTCGGAAATAAGAAAACAAATCAAAACAGACTGATGCTTTTCTCATTTATACCAGAATTTGTTTTAGAATCAGTTCGTTTTTCACTTATCAAAAAAGCAAGCAAGGAATCTAAAAACATTTTATATATTAGAAATAATTATATGGGTCGTAATCGATTATGGCTGGAATAAAAACGAATCAGTAAACTTTTGCTTGATAGATTCCAATTCATAGGTTTTGCTATAAATGTATATATTCTTTGGAATACATTCTAAAATGTTTGCAATAGAATTCATTCTATTTACGATTTTTGTTTCTAGAATCCATTTTCATTTTGCCGGTGGGACGCTGACGTCCTACAAATAGTAGTACATTCTTTTCTCGCTTCCATATGAATAGCTACAGAAATCGATTCTTTTATTCACTTTTTAAATGCATTCTTTTAAATAAAAAGTATTCATTTTCGGAATTGAGAAAACAAATTAGAACAGACTGTTGCTTTTCTCACTTATGCCAAAATTTGTTTGGTTGATATATTCGTTGATATCGACTCATAACCGCCAAAATATCTTAAGCGACATAATATCCGATTTATGTTTTTTGATGAAAATCGATAATTTGCGATGGTTTACATCGTCTGTCAAAATTTCATAGGTGTACGAAATTAGATTATGAATTTAAACCAAAAGCAATTTTAGCTTAAGTACACTACATGTTTGTTACTACATTAACTACACGTTTGTTTACATTTTTCATGACAGCAAAGTGTCGCTTAAGATGAAATTCTCTAAAAGAAATTAATCAATATAAGAGATCAAATTATTAAAATAAAATTAATAGCAAAGAGATAAGAGATAAAAGATAAAATTAATAGCAAAGATAATTAAAAAAAACCTTCTCCTGTAAAATTTTCTTTTTGGCGCTTAAGATATTTTGGCGGTTATGAGTCGATATATTCGTTGATATATTGGTTGATATAAACTTTTGATTGATATATTCCAATTCATATGTTTTGCTTTAATTTATTTATTCTTTAGAATACGTTCTAAAATGTAAGCAAAAGAATCTATTCCATTTACGATTTTTTTTTTTAATCAATTCTCATTTTCCCGCTGGGTTGTTGACTTTTATATATGATGCTCAAAAAGGGTTTGAAAATAGAGCTTTTGTCTCACAGCGATTTTGACATATTGTTCTATCTCATATATTCGTCAACATTAGAGTGCTGATATATTGTTATATGAGCGAGAAAATATATAGAGGAAATTAAATTTCAAAATAAAAAAACTCAGGAGCGGTGCTTCCATTGTCAATAATTTTTATTTGAAATTTTTGTTGTTTGAATTTTTTGATTAAAATTTTGTTTGTTTAAATTTAATCATATTTCAGGCATTCTTATAATTGTTTTATAATGGTGCGTACCTGTGATTTAGGAAAAACAGATATGATTTGTTTTCTTATATGTTTGGGGCAAGCGTTTTCATATCAACCGCCCCTGTGACGGTTTGACTTTTTATTTTTTGTGTAGTAATTTTCATTTATTCAAATATACTAACACAAACAGCAACATCTTATGTTGTTATGGCTGTCTCTCTTCGATTTTAGAGTTGGAATACAGAAGTATTACATATACATATGTTCTACCTTATTAGCTTTGGGCACAACCTTTTTTTGAGATGCACAGAGTTTTAATGAGAAAATTTTTTCTCTCTGAGAATAAGAATAAACAAATTGTATGGTTATTCTCTTTGAATTTTAATTAATTATTTAAACAATGGTTATTAAATTTATATAACCCATGTCCCAACTGGGCACCATAGCTATCCTAGAGTAAAAGAATTTTTGAAATAGCGCCTGCCATTCTCAAGCTTTTCGCAGCCGAACATACGTGAGTCTTCTTTTATATAATAGTATATAAGTATTTAAAAACTTCAATTTCTCATGTTGAGGTTTAGATTTATACACCATGGATTTTGAAGCAAGATGCTCGTATATTATGTTTCTATTATATTGTTTTTTTCTGAAAAAATAACTCTTCACATAATGCTGAAGATGGAACATCTCGAAAACGGCGTAATATAAGCCTTCCAGACCAAGTAAAGAAGCGAGGCAGATGCTTCTTTTGCGTTAAAGAAAGAAACTAAAAGGCAAAATACAATCATAAGTTGACCTGCTGTCTCTACCAAAAAACTATTTGTAAAGCATATCACAGCCAAAATGTGTGCAAGGAATGAATTTTAGACAAATAAGTGTTTCTATTTATATTTTATATATGTACTTAACCCTGGATAACCAATCATATTTCTAGGTAGTATATTAAATACGTTTAAAGCTGTTAAAAATTAAAAACAATAGAAAATTTCACTAGAAATCAAAAAACGTAAATATTGCTCTTTGAATTTTATTTAATTGTTGACATATTTCGATAAGCTACTTAATTCTTGAGATAGAAAAAAGATAACAATGGTAGTCGAAACGACTAACATTGGTTATACAGGGTTAAAAATTTAATAAAATATTTTTTTTTCCATTTAAAAGTATATTTTCTTAATAAAATCCACACAAAGTATATGGGTGTAGAAATCTACACCTCAACGTAAGATTCTGATTTTTTCTCAACGTAGGACTAGGGTTAAGAAGGTTTTGTTCAAAAATATTTGTACTATTTCGCGCAATTAATTTTAAAACGAGAATTTTTTTTTGTAACACTGTAAAAAGTTGAGTACGATATAGTCATAGTGGACACAGGGAGGATAAAAAAAGTACCTTTTTACGTTTTTGCATCATATTTATATTTAACAAAAAAATGTTTACCTATTCAATGTTATGCTAAGACCCAGTTTTTACCAAAAGAGGTCAGAATTTATGTGTATCTCTAACCCTCTTATGCCCAATGTTGCCTATAGGCTTCTAATAGGGTTCTTTCTGTAATAATAGAAAAAAATTCATTTTGAGTTTCGATAAAGTTTTGTTTTTATAATGGGTGCTTTTACACAATGTAGGCAAAGGAATATATTGACAAATATTATGGTGAATTCGCTGAATCGAAATTAACTATAAATTATTGGTTGACTGTATTGAAATCAGGTCGTGCAAGCATCAACAGAATCCAGGATATCGTATTATACAATCCGAAAGTAAACTTCACTTGTGTGTGAGATAGTTGAGGCTACGAAGATATCAACTAGCTCGGTGGGTTCCATTTTGCATGATTATTCGTAAGTCTTAGAAAGTCTTAGAAATATTTGGCCATGTTGAACTATCTATGATGAGACATGTATTCGCAACTATACACCTAAATCTGCTCAAAAGGTTTTGTTTTATTGATCGTCTATCTTGGAAAAGAAAACCAATTAAAGGCGAATTAATATTATGCAGCATTATTGACCATTTCAACGATTCACTCAAGACAAAATGACCAAATTTTAAGAAAAAACATAGTTTTTTGAAAGAAAATGCACCATCCCACAAGTCCTTAAAAGCAAAGGTGAAGCTCAACGAATTTACTTTTGAATTGCTTCCCTAACCACCGTTTTCTATATATATGGTTTCTCAGCAACTATTATGATGGCTCACGGAAAAGAGATAAGCATAAAATGAAGAAGTTGAATTCGAAACCGATACATTTTTTGAAGAGTTGGACAAAATCTACTATTCAAAAGGTATTGAAATAGGGAAACATCGCTGGACTTAGTATTTCAACCTACAAGGAGATTATATTTCTTTAATTATTAGACCTCAAAACCATTATTTCTTCAATTTATCTGATTAGTAATGGGCATAAATAATATTTCAAGGTCAAATCGTTAAATATCTTTTCAGATTTCTAGCGAATTTCAATAAAAACATTACATGTTGAGGACTTAAGATTTCTGCTTGACATACTCCAATTTCAACTTAAAAAGTTCATTGGTTCGGAAAAATAATAGATTGTAGGCAATTATTGGTAAAAATTAATAATTAGTTACCTACTTTCATGGTATGGGTGGTTTCTTTTTTTATCATATCTTACTTTCCTACTAATATCTATTTGCGCTCAAAAAAGAGGCAGACATATTCTCCGCGGTACGGTATATATCATGAAAAGGCAAATGACCATCCACTTTAATATCGCTTCCCTGCATGAGCTCTGGAGCAGCTCGCAAATGCGGCGATTTTTATCAAAAAATCATCTTATCGGATGAGGCGTTTTTTCATCTCAGTGGCTTGTTGACATCGTAAGCTTTTTTCTAGGGTGCCGTTAAATTTCGATGTTGAACCAACAATCCAGAAAAGATTCAGGCACTTTACCACAATATTGTTCGCTATATTGTTGTTCGAGTTTGGGTTGACAGGAGGAACTGCTGTAGGGCCAGTCGAGGCAATCATTTGCGTAAAGTTATATTCAACAATTAATCGCAAGATTTACTCTTTCTAACTAAGAAAAAAATCATTGAAAATAGAGAGAGAGAGAGAGATGTTTCTTAAAGCATTTTTAAAAAGAAATCAGCAGATGACCTACTTATTAGATCTACACAGGTACGTTTTCAATGTACCTAAAATTAACATCGCATGAAATGTTTTCCATCTAATTGTTGCCTGTAGGAAAATACATCTTTATTTTTAGCTTTAATTTAATTCAAATCAAAAATAAAGCATTATTATTCAAAAAATATATGCGGTACTTTTAATGCTCTCGATATAGCATCAGATCACAACAATCTCAAAGGATTTTATCCAAATAAGCACGTGTGCCTTTGTGTCAGTGTTCTTGTGCACTGACGAATAAATGGTTATGATGAATAAATGGTAAGCATGTTTTTTTGTTTACCCCAGTTTATTTGATTTTAATTAAAACTAAGTGGAAAAATTCAGAGATCAAAAGCAGAGCTACACACGTAGCAGCAGTTTAACGGTCGCGGTTCCATAAAAAGAAAACAAACATGTTCTGCACACCCAAGAAATTGTCTTTCAACTTGGAAATCGCAAATGTATCAGTTGCAACTAACACGAGAACGCAGATTTATCAATTTCAATTTCCTCCAAATGTGTCGCACGATCGTAAGCAGAGCAGTAAAAATGTCGGCAACAATTCAATTTGCACCAACAGCCACAACTTATTTTTAAATTGAACTGCGGTTCATGCTTAGCATGTTTATGTTATTCAACAGAATTTATTCGAAATTAGAATGATGTGTCAAAATGATTTATGAATTGATAAAAAAAAAATTGCTAAAAAAATACGCGTTACACAAGAAATTCATTGAGCTAATTCCATGCATTAAAATCATCAATAGTAATGCGACAACAATCTTAAAAAAAAAAATACAATATCATGGAATCTACCAAAAAATACTTGAAGAGATCAAAAAAGTCATGTTTTATATATTATTTATGATAACTATAAAGTAAAAGTATTATAATTAACGCCGGATTGATTTTTATATACTTAAAATCTATCTCCCTTATACAGTGTTATCCACTTTGTGGTTTCAAAAGTTAATGTCAATAAAAGACAAAGATATAAGGTATGTTTAAATTTATATCTATCTTCCGAATATACAAAAACGTTGGTGAGTATTTATGTCCGACCTTATATTCAAATCATATTTCGTGTGGTGCTCCAGATTGTTTTTGTTTGTATTAGACCTCTCAAAGTGCCGCTGGAGTCAGTTTTTTTTCGATAATTGTTATTTATGGACCGATTTGGCTGAAATTCACTCCATATAATACTTAATAAAAAGAATGTCTTTGGAAAAATTTGGAGCCGATAGGTGGCGTTGCACAGAGGGGTGAAATCGCAAAAAATGGAGATTAATTAAACTATTTATCCGATTTTAAAAATTCTTTCACTATTAGAATGCTACGTTATCACTTAGTGTCATAGGCTACACATCTTTTGGAAAAGTGGGCGGTGCCACTCCCCACTATTAAAAATAGCTCTAGCGGACATAGTAATAGACCGATTGTCATGAAACTTTCCCAATGTTGTGCTGTTGACCTGCTAATAGTCCTTGGCTATACTTGGTTATGATTGGATAAAGGGGTGTGGCACCGCCCATATAACCTGAAACTTAGAACGGATATATCTCATGAACTATCAGAGGTATGAAGATGAGATTTGGTATATATGTTGATCGAACAGTATGAATTACATCCAAGGTGGAATAGGGCGGTGCCACGCCCCTTTTAAAAAATTCTCTGGCTCAGTCAGATTTTTTTTTTTTGAAAAAAAAGTAATACAATTTTTACATAGTAATCAATTTATTTTTAATATAATTACGTAGACGAAAGGGGGATTATTGTTTCATATATGTAACTAAATTCAGGACTCAAAGCAGATATTAAAACTGTTCGATCTACAAAATAGGAAAAAAATTATACATAAGTATTTATATTTATGTATATATTTATTATAAGACCTGCTATTTTAAGAAATATGCCCAAAGTCATCAAACTCCAATGCATCGCCCTCGATATAATCATCATCGTCATCTGTATTCTGGTGCCACGTTCGTCAAAACTGAAGGCGAAACTAGTAGATCTACTACTGATTTTGGAAATTGGTGGAATTTTGTTTTTTTGACAATTTTGTTTTACCAGATAGGATTGGATCTGAACTAAGTAGGAACCTATTTAATATGTCTCGATTGCAATCCTCCCGACTACATTTGCGCGAAAAATGTTCTCTGTAGTTTTTAAAATCTTTATTTCGGGCTTCCTGGGCTTCCTCAGACAGTTCACCGATCGGTAATAGCGCATGCGAAATGATTTCTGAGCCATGTGTTAAAAACTTATGCAAGGTTGGTGGCATGCTAACGATATACAAAAACAGCAATTATAACAAAGAAAACGAAGAAAAAGCAAACAAAAGACAAGAACTGGTGTTATTTGCTTGAGTGACTATTTTCACAGTTAATTTAATAAAAAAAATTCGCGCAAAAACGCGCAACATTTTAGCACTGAATATGAAAGCCTAAGAACTGTAGTTTCTTAAAAAATTAATATACTAACGCCAACTAACACCATTCATATTTACATATTCACGAATATTTTGAAAATAGCCAAAATTTAGACACATTTTAAAATATTTTTTAAAAATAGTTCTACACATTTTTTGTCTACACAATTATTTTTAGAACAACGCTAAAATACCTGAGGTTGAAAATTCCATAGTGAAAGTATTACTTTTGACTTGCGAAAAACTATATATTAAGCGTCGAAATATACCGAATTTCAATTAACACTATTGTGCGCGAATAGCTCAAAAATTACTTAACTTTAACACAATGCAGCTTGACAAGTAAACAACATATGACATTGAAATTTTCAGTAGTGATGTAGAATTTTATATACTTTAATCGGATACTAAGTATTTTTCAAAAAAACAAATTTTCATTTTTCAATTAATATCCATTTTTTGCGATTTCACCCCTCTGTGCGTTGGGTTGGAGATATTTAGGAAAATGTAGTTATAGTTAGTTTTCATATCAACAATATTAACTTTAAATTTATAGTTTAGTATTATCACAAAAAGTTCCCACAGCTGGCGTTGGTTCTCTTACAAGACCATCCATACATTAAAAAACATTTGACATTTCAGTATTACTCAAAAGTGCTGCGGGCAAAACAGTGGTCAATAGCTTGTTATTTATAAAAAAATGAGAAATCGCCACAAATACCAAAACACGAGTTATTCTTTCAACGGATGACAAATATATAAATCACATATATGGCTGAAAATCTATACATACTTTCTAGATATATTTATTTGCTCACCCAACAACAACAAAAAAAATAACACAGCATAAATTCCAAAATTCCCTTTACTTTTAGGACACATTTTGACATTAAATACTTGGTAATTTTATTTTTTATTTTCATAGTTTGTCCATTGAAATAATATTCTTTATGTAAATATACTATATCCACCTCAATATCTATTGCAACAGTCGAACCTTTTGGGGCCAATATTGGGACTGGGACGTAAGCATGGGCCAATTGTTGAGAACATCGGGGAATTTACAAATTCGCTTCTTCAGCAACACTTTTACATACAACAAAGATTTTTGTTTTTGTTTTTCGATCTGAATTTTTTTGTAACAATACTTTTTCGGATATAAAAACACACGTGTTTCATCTTTTAGCTGAAATGTTTAGCGTTCAAAATTTTTGAAAATTGCATCGGAAATCTGATTTTTCACTACACTAAGAAAAAAGTCATACAATCAGTACAGAGACATTTATGTAAAATCTATGTACTGCGTCTTGTATGAAAACGCAGCGAGAGCTGCATGTACTGAGTAAAGTGAGTATGTACTGGTTACATATAAGTTTATTCACTTTATAAATTAAATAAAAAATGTATTCAATACAGCGAAATATGTGTTGAATACATTGCAGACTTCAAGAAATACAAGCAACGTGAACTCAATCAATATTTTATGTAACGTTTTACAAGAAATGTACTCAATACAAAAAATATAGACTCAGTACATTTCTTGCTTGCACAATGGCATTGTAAACGTGCTATTCATTCACTACAGTACCCGTGTACACATCGATTAAAGCGACACATGTATTCAATACATAAAATATGGACTCAGTACATGTCTCACTTGTGCGATTAAAGTGAGATTTATTCAATACTTAAAAATTTACTCAACACAAAGATATCAAATACGTTTTTATAATAAATAAATACACTTATAAGTAAAGTGAAGTGAAGTGTCAGAAGACTTATACTTGGAGAAAGCAGTTTCACAAACAATCAACTAGCCCAATTACGAATTGTAATTATGTCAAAGTAAATCTTTGCGAATTATCTTCATGTTTTAATAATTTATTAAGTTATTTATGTATTGTTTTTGATACAATATACATATATAATTTAAAATAACAAATTTAACAAATTCGTTCGTTGCTTTCTTTTCATACTGACGTGTTTAAGTCTAAAAAGTTTCCAAGTTCTTAAGTTCGTTAAAGTCAATTAATAATTAAATTTAAAACAACATTTGGCTGATCATCTTTGCTGGGTCATCTTGCAGCGTGCCAGCATTCTTATTAATCCTTTTTATTAAAAATTTTATTTTTGTGTCAATTTTAATATACACATTATTTTATTCTTTGTGCGAGAGCGAATTATCATATTCTTCTTGCACATATATTTCTAAGCTTTAATTACATCTTATTCTCTTTTAACTACAAACAGGTTTTCTGTGTGCAAGCGAGTGAGAGCGATTGTTTGTTTTTTACACTTGCTCATCTGTTTTTGGCCTGTTTTGTTTTGTTTATAATAAACATAACCAGGGCTGCACTTAATAACTTTGCAGTGCTTATTAAACTATTTATTGGAAAACCGGGTATCTTCTTTTTTGTGGTTATTTTTGCATTTTATTAATACTTCAAATTTAAAATGTTCTGCAGTTTCCGTAATTGTGCTATAAAAGACGAATCCGACCGCGTAGTAAATTGCTGGTTGTGCGATTCATTTTTTCACTTCAAGTGCGCAGCGTTGAATGCAAGAATTTATGACGCAATCAACGAAGGCAAAGGACTTCGTTGGTCATGTGTTGATTGCAGATCTACGGATGTTGATATCCTTAAGCTTATTAGACAATCTAGAAGAGGATTCTTGGAAGTGTCTAAAGATTTAGAGGCGGCTCAGGCCAGATTGGCTGAATTTGAAACTTTGTTCAAAAAGTTTAAGGTCTTGGAGGAATCTTCTGCGTCTCCAAAACGAAAGCGAAGTAACAAAAATCTTCGAAGCTCAGCAAAATCTACTGCAATAGCCTCGCCTTTGTCATCAAATATTGATCTTATTTCACCTGCCTCAGTTTTACCACCTGAAGGACCACTGAAAAAGTCTGTTATGGATCAGTTGACGCCTACTAATGCTGCAGTTTCAGTTGATTTAACTTTAACTGTACCTTCTTCAGCTGTTCCCGCAAATGAAAATTCTCCTCCTGTGGCAAAAAAAACATATGCTCAGACTTGTGCTTCTATTGTTTCTCCTAGCATTGCTACGAGTACTAATATTATTCCTTCCTCTCCTAGTTCGGTTTCTACTGGAGCTATACCGAAGCAAATATCGAATAGCAGCAATAAACTACCTGTTCATAAGGAACTTGTAGTTATTCCGCCAGCAAAATCTATATTTGTTTCTCGCTTTGCAGTTGATACATCTGAAGGTGATATATTATATTATTTAAACTCTAAGTTAAACCTTCTTAATAAGAAGATTTCGGTTCACAAACTGAGATTTTCTTATCAGCGCACTATTTCATCTTTTAAAATTACTTTGCCTAGTGATCTCTTCAATAATGTTCTGGATCAAGGTTTTTGGCCGGAAAATACTTTGGTGCACGAATTTATTCAAAAATCACCGCCTCAAACTTCACTGGCTATCTTACCTGTTCACAGCGTGAACCCAAAAAACTAGATTGTTGCCTTCAGTTCCTAGCCTTATATCAGAACGTTCGTGGTTTAAATACTAAACTTACAGACTTACACATTTTAAGCCATAATCTTCATTTTGACATTATTGCTTTCAGTGAGACTTGGCTTAAACCTAGTACTTTAAATACTGAAATTCTGTCTAACAATTTTAATATATACCGCAAAGATAGAAACTCTATTGCTGGTAATTTCTGCAATGGTGGTGGCGTGTTAATTGCCGTTAAATCTTCTCACTTTTCACAAGAAATATTAATATCTGAGTCTTTAGATATTGAATTTTGCTGTGTTCTTGTAAAGTTTGGTACTTTGAGAATTTATGTCACATGTTCATATATACCTCCACTTTCTAGTGTTGAAGTGTATGGGAAACATTTGGCGTCGATTTATAAAATTTGCTCTCAACTTCAGCCTTATGATCACATTCTAATAACGGGTGATTTCAACCTTCCTAATGTTTCCTGGAACTGCTGTACTGAAAATTCTGCAGTACTCTTGCCATCTTCAGAGTGTTCATCTGATAACTCATTTTTAAATGAGCTTTCGAGCCAAGGACTTTTTCAAATAAACTGCCACTATAATAGAAACAACCGCTTGTTAGACCTTATTTATTTTGATGATAGTAATATTGTTTCAGTTAATAGGTCAGATCCACTTGTGTATCCTGAAGACGCACACCATCCAACTATCGAAATCACACTGAATATTCCTAAACAATCTATATCAAACCGTATTCAAAATCCTTCCTTAGAGTTTAACTTTAAAAGAACGAATTATGTAGTTTTGAGAAATAATTTGTCAATTATCAACTGGTCATCTGTACTTAATATTAATAACACAAGAATATTGCCACAAACGCTTGACTCTGCTGTATTTGCCTTTAACAGTACTCTTAATAATTGTTTTTTAACTTCAGTGCCACAGAGAAAATCCTCTTTAATATCTGGTCCCGTTTGGTTTACCAAAGAACTGAGAAAGCTGAGAAACTTAAAATCGAAATATTATAAAAAGTATCAAAAAACTCATAACATTTGTGATTTTGCTTCTTATACCTCAACTAAATATAACTACCGGCAATTATGCAGACAATCCTATAATATATATTTAACAAAAGTTAAATTAAACATAAAATCTGATGCAAAATCTGTTTGGAACTTTGTTAATACTAAACGTAAGATAAATTCATATCCATCTTTTATGAAATATAAAACATTTGAATCAGATGTTGATTCTACTATCTGTAGTCTTTTTGCAGATTTCTTTAAGACCACTTATTCATCTTCTTCTTACGATAATTTTGGTTACCCTTATAATGTGCAGCCTGGTGACATTTGCTCCCCAATAATTAATGTTGATACAGTTTTAACCTACTTAAAAAACCTCAAAACATCTTATAAAAGCGGTCCTGATAACATACCTTCATGTGTTTTGAAATATTGCAGTGAAGAACTTGTAATTCCCATCACTTTACTTTTTACAGCGTCTTTGCAATCCTGCTATTTTCCACTGGCTTGGAAATCATCTTTTATTATTCCGCTGCATAAATCCGGCAATAGATCTTTAATAGATAACTATCGCGGAATTGCAAAGCTTAGCGCCCTACCTAAACTTTTTGAGGCTATTGTAACCTCACAATTATCACATAGCGTGAAATCTTTAATGTCCCCATTCCAACATGGATTCTTATCTAGAAAATCTACTGTTACTAACCTTCTAGAATTCACATCAAAGACTATTGAGAATTTTGGAAAAGGTCTACAAACAGATGTTATCTATACTGACTTCAGTAAAGCTTTTGATGTTGTAAATCATAAGCTCTTAATTTTAAAACTAACCCTTCTCGGTTTTCCAACACCATTAGTGCTTTGGATTGAATCTTATTTAGTAAATAGAACACAAAGTGTTATCTTTAACCTTGTTAAGTCAGAGGAGTTCCCTGTTACTTCCGGTGTACCTCAAGGAAGCCACCTTGGGCCTCTGTTGTTTCTTCTTTTTATTAATGATTTACCATCTGCTGTAATTCATAGTAATATTTTACTATATGCTGATGATGTTAAACTTTTCCTGTCATATAAAAATGAGCAAGACTCTTTTTTCTTACAAACCGATCTTGACCATCTTTGTGACTGGTGTGAAATCAATTGCATGAAGCTTAACTTGAAAAAGTGCAAACACATGACTTTTTCTCGAAGACAACCTTCTCGAAGTTATTACAAAATAAGTGACTATACACTTGAGTCCTTAGAAGTTTTCGACGATCTTGGAGTAACTATGGACCCAAAACTTCGCTTTCACATTCATATTAATAAAGCTATAAGCAGAGCAAACAGTACTTTAGGGTTTATTAAACGATGGTCAAAAGAGTTTAATGATCCTTTCATTACTAAAACATTATTCACTTCGCTTGTAAGGCCCATACTTGAGTATGCGTCAATTGTCTGGTGTCCTAGATATGGGTGTTATGTTGACGATATAGAATCAGTTCAGAAACAATTTCTTTTGTTTTGTTTACGCAATATATATTGTCATACTAACATTCACTTACCACCCTATGAATATCGATTAAAGCTTGTTAACCTACCTTCTCTAAGAAATCGTAGAATCATGCTTAATGTTTGCTGGATTTATCAACTTATACATGGATTTGTTGACAGTCCATACTTACTGAGTAAAATTTACTTTAATCTTCCTCTTCGACCAAGAAGATCTTTTGAGCTACTTTTTATGAACTTTTGTAGAACTAACTACTTGCAAAATGAACCACTAAGAAGCGCTTGCGGAGACTTCAATTCCGTTTCAGATGTTATATCTTTTAATGAAACCCTATACTCAATTAAACTTAAAATAATAGATTATCTGCAGCACCGCCACTGATTCTCAACATACTCTTCCAAGGATACGGAATTTTTACTGTTGGATGGTAATCAATCTACGCATTTACATCTGAATGGACCTGAACTTGCCGGACTTATTCATATATAGAATTTGAGAACGATCTGCATAGTATATATATTAATATAAGTGGCTTATTAGACCAAGTTTGTCTATGTGCCTGCGTTCGTTACCTTTGTCTTAGCTTGCTAGGAACTTGGTGTGATAAATAAAAGATGAATCAAGACATCATCGGCTTTAAAATCACAGAATGAATAATATTGTATATATACTATTCAGCATGGCGTACCGGGCCTTGTTTGCCTTGATACCTAACATTTTTCTAGATCTCACACTCTGATACTATGTACCACATTTCCGCTTCGAGGTGTTATATGTATATTAATATGAGTGGCCAATGAGACCCAGTTTGTCTTAGTGCCTGCGTTCGCAACCATTTCTTTTCGTACAAGAAATTGGTGTGGTAAATACGACCCAATTCGTCGGATTACCATCTTGTTAAGCCAAAACTTTATTGGCTTCATGACAGAACGATATATATTTTATACATATTCTAACTCTCGATACCACCGCCTTGGACCCTCTGGATGATTTATTATTAATTTATTTATTTTTTGTTTTATAATACCTTTATTCATATTATCTATTAGTCTGTGCATTTTTAAACGCTCATACTTTAATTTACATTACATTACAATTGAACTTATTTTACTTTGGTTTTGTTTTTGCATTTGAAATGAACTGAGCTCTTTATATTAGTATTATTGTTAGCATTATAAGTATTAGTAAAATTGTATTTCTGAATTTAAATTTAAAAAAATTTTTCAAATTGCTATAAAGCCTAAAAGGCTTAGCACACAAATAAATAATAATAATAAAAAAAATAATAAAAAACAGATATTACTCATTAAAGAATTTCCTCATGCTTCAAAGATTTTCATGTGCTGTACATAAAATATCCGGAGGACTGCCGCAACATATGGATGTTCATTGAGATGTAGGTTTACAAGACACTCTTTGTTGCCACCAACAACGGAACAAACAAAGTATTGAATGTCGCTATTAAGAATTTAACTGCAAAACTGCTGCGAATAATATAAATCGATATTTTTTGATATGTTCATCATTTTATAGATCTGAAAAAAAATATTTAGACATTTATATAACTTGGTTTTTTAGTCTATCTTTTTCTCAGGGCCAGTCGATTACATAATTTAAACTTTAAAAATTAAAAAAGAGCCATATCTCGAAAACAAAGCAAGGTAAGTTAAAAATAACATCGTATTTGAGTTGTCAAAAGGAGGTCTCGAACTCGAGATGCATAGATAGAAGGGTTGGTTGATATGATTACCTTAAAAATCTGGAAAAAAACTCATCTCTTGATGACGATGCAAGATGGACCAAAAAGATCGGTTTTTGCAATGTTCACGTATTGGTGTCGGCCGATATTAAAAAAACAAAAAAACAATAAAACCCTATGGTAGATGGCTTGAAAGTCATTTTTAATATGCTTGTGCAGCTCTCTAAAATGTACTCAATGCATGAAATTATGTACTCAAATATGTAATAAGTCAATTATGTATGTACTCATTACATAAAATGATGTACTATAAATATGTAATGAGTAAATTATGAATGTACTCATTACATGAAATTATGTACTCAAATATGTAATAAGT
This sequence comes from Pherbina coryleti, assembly GCA_943735915.1. Lineage (NCBI taxonomy): Eukaryota > Metazoa > Arthropoda > Insecta > Diptera > Sciomyzidae > Pherbina > Pherbina coryleti. The sequence continues at coordinate 58,525,072 of OX030952.1, read as the reverse complement.
CCATTATGTATGTACCCTTTACATAAAATTATGTACTCCAAATATGTAATGAGTATATAATATATGTACTGAGTACATGAAAATGGTTCTTAGATACTACAGTATCACAAAAATGTTGTACAAATTTTATGTAATAGGTCAATAATTTATATACTACGTACATCGGAACTGTACTCATTACATAAAATTATGTTCAACAGTTTTGTGATGAGTACATAAAATTCTTTATTGACTACGGCACTGCTTAAAAGCATTATCTAGTCAATACAGATTTCAACATTTACTCAATACAGGAAAAATGTAAAATTTGTGTGTGCAAAAATTTCTGTCATGAGTACATAAATTTATGTACTCAGTCCATAGGTTTTTCCCTCTGTTTTTCCTCAGATGTTCCAGACTGGTGATATCCTGCACACCGTCAATTTGTTGGCATTTTTTAAAAAAAAATCAAATAACGTCAAAAACCACATCAAAAATTCTGAGACAAAATTTTTTTTGTATTCTTTAAATGTTAGTTAATATATGTGCAAAATTTGAAAACGATATATTTTTCCTTCTATGAAAAAAAAATTACCGAAAAAAAAAATTTTTTTTGAATTTGTAACCTTTATGTCCCCTTAAACATGTTTAGTTTGGTCTATAATTTCACTATGAATCGACTTACAAACGAACAACGCTTGCACGGTTCACACAACAACAAAGAGAGCTTTCCGAGTTCACAGCTTTACACTGAAACAAGAAGTTGCTAAAAGCTTCCAGAACATTTGGTGCAAGAAAATCTTATCGAGTGTTGGATTTTTAATATAATGGTTTCGTTTTTATTCTTATTTTTGTTTTTCGCTATTATAACAGAGAAAATATCAAGAAAAGGTAAACTGATGAATAGAATGTATCAATGTTTTTCCTGAAACATTGCAAAATATTAACGTACATTCATAAAAAAAAACAGCGAGCAACACCCCTACCGCATGACCGCTCGAAGCATACTGACTTTAAACAAACTTTTACGCAGTGTACAGCGTCCCGATTGCTACTTCGTGTGCAAAAGCACAGCAACACACGATGCCCGCGGGCTATGGGAAACCATATAGTGAGCACCACTGCTATTGGGACAAGCCCGCAACGGTTGACGCACTGGAAGCCAATATTGAAGAATTTATTGGTGAGATACCGGCCGATATGTTGGAGAGAGTAGGCCAAAATTGGACCCAGCGTATGAGCCATTTGAAGCGTAGCAGTGGCCAACATTTACATGAAATCATTTTTAAACATTGAATTATATAGATCGTTCTATCGACTCAAAGATTTCATACATTTCTCTAAATTTTATGTGTTTTTTTTTAATCAAATCCGAAAGCTCTTAAAAAATCGTCCTTTATTTTAATCAAAATGTTTATTCAATTCCTATTTCTATTTTATTTTTTGTGAATCAGAATAATAATGGTACTTCAAGAACTTTTCAACAGTCGTTTGAGAAAACAGAAATGCACTGAAAATGTAAAGAACATTTGTTGTACATCTCGAAGTCTTTCATATCACTGAACTGCAGATGTGCGAACATTTTGGGTTTCGAAGAAGGTACCCGTATTTTTGCCATGTTCATTCACTACACGCTGACTTTTAACGTAGCTCATGTTCGCGTTAACAAGTTGTTCATTTCGTGTTCCTCTTGTATGTGGGTGGATGACATGAAGCCATGCGGAGGCCATGATTTCTGTAGGTGACGATGACGACAATGATGGTGATGATCATAGCAAAGGCGCTCTTCACTCTGTATTGTATCTTGTGTTCCGAAATTAAGAAGCCAGTCAGTTCTATGCTCATTTTTTTCTGCCAGAGCCAACGTCACCTCAGCATTATCCTCATATCATTCCAATTAAATTTGAATTTATTTCTGCAGCGATCTCATTTCACATCAGTTGCAAGAACAGCGTGAACAAGACAATGCCTGATACGATCGTCAAAATATCTCAAGTCTTGTTTGTTGCTACTTCTAGTGCTGCTTCTGTCATTGTTGTTCTTGAGACTTCCAATTTAACACTTTCGAATTTAGATGCTGCTTTACTTACTAACATGAGTTGCAGTTCGATGGTTTTGACACAGATTTGGGTATGCAGGGTGGAGAGCATTTATTCAAAAGAAACGAGTTGGTCGTAGGTCCTTTGGTGTTACTACGGCTTAATGAAATACACGACGCCCAAAAATGTTGTGCTCCGAACTGACTGTTATTGAAAGTTTTTGATGGAAACTCAATAAAAGAAATTTTAAAGTATTGGTTATTGGCTGTGAATTATATGATAATTGAATGAAATAAAGTACTCTATCACTTCTTTATAATTTATGATTTGGTTATTAGTATCTTCTTTTATTTAAATTTAACTTTAATCTTTAGTCTTATAGATCTTCTGTATTTATAACTATAACTGTATTTGTATCATAAGTAACAAATATTTCAAATGAACGAAATAAGTTAAGTTTTAAGATTAGATTATTCCAAATGAGAAGCAAAATACTTAGTTTTGTGCCATCTTAGATTAATCACATAACTTTCTAGCTCGCAAAATCCTTCGCTGTTATCTTTGATTCTTGGCTCATTTGAAATTTTAACGAAAAGGAAAACTCGTGGAAAGCAAACAAAACATTATGTGACTTATCCTATCCTTTCACTCGATTGCTGTGCGGAATACTTTTAAAAGCGAATGAAATTAATCATTGAAGTGACTTCGGTTGAAAGGCGACCAATATCAAAATCATGAATCAAGGTTCAGTAAAACCTCGGTTAAGGTTAATATCGTTGTGGAGCACATGATACCAAACAGATGATGACTATAAAATCAATAGATAAGCAACCATAAAGATATGTATGCTACCGAATTGTTACTTCTTACTTTCTATCTAGCCATCTCGAGTATTTTGCGAGTCTCCGCAGATTTGACATCAGGTTACTCAAGTTCTTTCAATTAGAAATATTTTAAACTGAGGAAGCAAACGAAACCAAAAACTACACAAATCCATAAATAATTATTATCAATGTGGACATTCACACAGCGGTTGAAACAATTAGCAAAGAAGAGATAATATCTATTTAGTATGAGGTTTTTGGGGAGCTATCTCTAGAATCTAGTTTTCATCTGCCATTTATGTTAAAAGTTTGCGCTCAGAAAAAATTGTAAGCATAAATCCATCAAGAATCCTATTGGGGCCACCAAGAGAAGTTTTAAGAATTTCCAAAAGCATGAGAACAAAACCAAAAAAAACTTAGAGATATTGTGTTATTGATCAATGACCTCCAGATGTAGTGATTGCGATCACCCAGTTTTTAAGTGTAATGCCAAGATTGAAATGACCTCGACCTTGACATAAAGGATGAAGTTTATATGGAGAACAGCATGAGCTCCAAGAAGATTCGGTAAAGGAATTTTTTTTTAAAAGTCACACCTCTCTCCACCTCTCATTATTATTATTAGTATGTTTTTTATTTTATTAAGAAGAACTCTCATGTGGTCTCAGCTAGAGAAAAATATTGACCGTGAGATCTGTTAGGACTATAAATTTAGACATGAGTGTTCAAAACTCAAACCTTATCAAGCCTTATGCGTAAATTATGAAGAAAATATAACATATTAAGTTTTGTGGATTTGTAAAGGTTTTGCTATTTTGATGACGTCACTTTGTATGAAAGGTAAACGAAGTTTTCAAAGTTGTATTTTCAGATAGGCGTGGTTCCATTTAGTTTGAATCATTTTCGACCTTGATCTTAAATTTTCATATTAACAGCCCGATTCTGTGTACTTGATAAATTCACCAAATTGAATATTTATCAAGTATTGACTATTTATCAAGATTTGATATTCTTCCACAGAAAATAAATCTTTTTAATTGATAAATTTGTCAATATCTCATTTGCTATTGATAAATTTATCAAGACAGTTATGGTCGCTCATAGCAGGCAATATTAAGGTAATAATATTAATAATGATTATTATTTTCTACAAATTTTTAAACTTTTATGGCAAATTAGGAAAATAGAAGACGAAATCGTATAATTATTGCGGCTGCTGTTGTACGCATATCGAGTGTTGCTGCTTTTCACACTCCTCTCTTTGCTTTTCATGCACAACAAGCTGCTTCTCACGCTCTTTTCTCTGTTTAATGCTATTGTGAGAACCATGGTGTAATTAACAAGGTGGTAGTAAATTTTCAACCTCTCTCACAAAAATGAACTCTCGATCTGTCAAAAACAGCTGATTGGATATTTTAAGCAAAGCCATAGCAAAACGTAGTTTGTGATATTTGTGCTTATTGTGAAAGTTTTATTTGATTAATTATAAACGTGCAAAAAACATGGATAAGAATAAAAAATTGCTGAGACGCTGTGCGCGACGGACTGCGCTGGCTCGCGTTGTAACTAAAGCAAAGCTATTATCCAATAAAAAAACCAACAAATATCAAACTTAACCTCAAATTGATTAAAATACTTCTCCAGCAGCTCAAGAAAAACGGGTTGGATTCTTGAAGCATTATGTACCACCTCGTACGGATTGTGATACAGCTTTCGTAGATGTCCTCGAAAATTTTAAATGGGTCAGCTTATTGCTGCTATTGGTATTGTGGAACTACATGGCCAGATCATACATGCTTGTAGCTAATTACAGTGTGTTTCCATATTCGGCTCTAGTTTTTCACAGTTTTTTCAATGATTTTTATGAAAATCCAACAAAACTACGTATAATTGCAGTTTAATTCTTTTTAGCTAGAACTACCACTAGCAAGCAAACAAAAAAAATAACGATTTGACACTTACCAACAGGTTCTCTCATTATGTCACAGTTTTTTGACAGATTCAGCAAAATTGAGTGTGTGGTGAAAAATTCACTACCACCTTGTTAATTACATCATGGTGAGAACAATTAGCTGTTAAAAGGAACTCACCTCCTCTGGTGAATTTAAAAAATAAAAATAAAATAAATAACTGGCCATTTCAGCCCTTGAAAGGACTTTGACCTAGCTTCTTATGATCAATTGCGTTGTGCGTGTTATTAAGTATGTACAGAATTGACCGAGAAATGGACCTACATGCTTAACGCCGACTCCGAACGGCGATGAACGGAATGTTCTTATTCTCAAGAAGCTTTACATGGCATTTTGATTACTCTCTGAGGTTTGCCATTGTCTGCTGAGAGGTGGCGGCCGTACAGAAAAATTATTTTAATTCAAATAATTTTCTGTCGCTACTGGGGTTTGAGCCCGGGACTCCAGGTTCGTTGACATAGAGGCCACGCACTTTAACCAACTACGCCACGGATGCCACGGTGAATTTCGAAAGCTTTATATTTATCAAGATTGCTGCAGAACATAGTACAATAATACAAGGTAGCATTGACAGTTGCTTGGGAAACCATCTCCTGTCAAAAAATATACTCAAAAAGAAAGCGCTCACAAGCCGCCATTGAAAACACAAACAATGTTGAAATCGTTGAAGTGAAAAAAACAACAACCTCAGCAGCTGCTGATGCATTTTCACAAAAAGCTGTTTTTGACAGGAGATGTTTTCCTGTAGAAGAGAAAATAAGCAGTTGTCAATGCTACCTTGTATTATTATACCATGGCTGCAGAATACTAATAAAGCTTACGCTTGATAAAATTCTTTACAAATTTTGTTGATAAATTACTTATCAAGAAAATGCAGAATAGGGCTGTAAATCTACCATACCTTCCTATGAGTAAACACTGCGAAGAATAATATACGGTGTTCCAATAAGAGGTGTTATTGTGAATCGCCCGCTATTGTGAATCGCTCACTTTTAAAGCTTTTATTCTTTGACACTTGACAAGTAGAAACTACACCATTACTAAAAATGGAACGATATACGCTTGAACAACGCATTGAAATTATTAAAATTCACTACAAAAATGGTGAAAATCTTGCAGTCACAGTTTATTTTAGGCGCATACAGCGCATTTTCACCTCGGCGGCTACGTCAACAAGCAAAATTGTCGCATTTTTAGATAGGCGAGATTACATTTAGTTTAAATCATTTTCGATCTTGATCCTAAAATTTTAAATTAAAAACCTTCAAAATTACAGCTATAGTCGTGTCGACGGACAGTCGGACATAAATCGACTCAGGTGGTTAAGCTACTCAGGAATAAATTACTAACCAATACCTACCATACCTTCCTATGAGTAAACACTGCGAAGAACAAAATATATCTATTGAGGGAATTTCATCTCCTCTCGCCTATCTTGTGACGACCTACTTTCATGGCATATTTCATAAACAACTGAGTAGACGGGAAATCATTTTACTATAAAATAATGCACTTAAAATTTGTTTCACCATTTGATTAAAGTATTTAATAAAGTTTATTTTCCAACCAACCATTCATTCCTACCAAAGAAGCCAACACTGACCCAAGTACCAGGTAAGTATCAATGAGTGGTTTTTGCTGATTATGTTACTTGTAACAATTGTGCTTGGCTTTGATTCTATTATCTTCAAAACACCTTATAAAAAAATAAACAACTGAACTCAGCCAATTTTTTATTTACACAACGATTGGAGGCTAACGTTTCTCCTTTACTGCATACAAAATAGATATCCATGTTCATCTACTCCGAACATCGTTCGGGTAGTAAAATAAAACTAAGAACTAACGACTTCAATATAAATACAAACATACATATGTATGTAAGTGTAACGTTCGAAAACTTGTGTTTGGCATAAAAACAAAGAAAAAAAAAAAAACGAGGATGAGATGATGTGGTGAGATCAGCGTAGAAACCGCTGGAGCCTTGCGATCACACTTGGGACAACTTGTTAATCCAAGCAACGAACACTCACGATGACGCTGAACGATCTGAAATTATTTGCCGTAAAATATATCGAGACTCAGAATCCAATTAATCAAAGTCGCGACAATTTCTGTCACCGATTTTTGTGTAAATTTCGAATGCGATGTCGATTTCGATGTCGCCTGCAGTGAGTTCAGTTTCAGTGGCCTGCACTGTAGTCTAGAAATTCTCATGAATCAAGTTGATCGCGGACTGTGTGTGTGTTGAAAATGTTTTTCAGAAATAGAGGACAACGTTTACAACTTCGAATGACCCAAAAAAGGCAAAACCTAAACATAAGCGTAAATTTAATTCGCACTCCAAATCGCTAAAAATCTCAAATTAAATGCGTATGGAATCCAAGGCATTTCTTAACTTTTTCTCGAACGACCACCGACTTGGTGTCCTACAGAATTTAAGCATCGTGTGGACCTCAGGTATTGTTCTGTCGATATATTGCGACGATTTCCTAAATAAATCTTAGCCAACAATTTGCGACTCAGAGATATTTATGAATGAAACGTAGAAGAGAATCTTCGATCTACAACAACACGTGGCCCACAACATCCGCTGTTGTTGTCTGAATATTATGTGATATACGCCAGAAGTTAAGTGGTTGCGTAGCAACATGTTTTGAAATTTATTTTGGGTCAAACGTGAGAATATCATAGTATTCCTTTCGGAAGCTGATCAACACAATGGATTAAAAGGTGTTTTAAATTAATCCCCATTGTATTCAATGATTTATGTCTGCATTGTGAGTGGTCAGCAGACGTTTATAAGGTTCAATAGCAAAGTTCGAAATAAAAATTATTGACAAATATATAGAACTAGGGGAGAGTGGGGTACCCCCGTCTTTGGGGCACCTCCAGAAATGGCTTTTTTGGTATAAAGCAGTCATTTTGCAGCACTGTTTTTTCGTTTGATTTTATCCATCCCTAGTAAAAAAAGCTCTCATAAAGTTTGCCATCTCTATCTAAACAGCTGATGAAGCTACATGTGATTTTGTGTTTTAAAGTGATTTTCTGTAATTTTTGGATTCTTTCACGTAAGTATTTTGTGCTCTTAATTTTCAGATACTTAAACTAAGTGCATTATAGAATGAGAATTATTATATTAATATTATGATAAGAAATGATAAAAATTAAAAAGAAGTGGTATAAATTATATCAATCAATGTCAATGTCAATCTCAAAAAGTATAACATACGATAATTCTTTTCAATGCATAATTATTTGTTTTTTTTTTCTAACTACTTTTTAATAAAAATGCGTTTAATAACAAAAAAATACTTTGAGCAATCACTTTATCTTATATATTAATACGCAAACATCAAATGTTGTCGTACACTTTTTCAATACTTATTTTAGAGTAAGGACAATGAAACGTATATCATTCGAAAGGTACTGCACTATAGATGTGCCGAATTATGTTAGATTTTAAATTGATGACCTTTGACCCGAAATATTAGCGTTGAAAGTTTATATTAATTTTAGTTAGGGATCTCAGAACTGGGAAGAGGTAGAATGAAGAATGTGGTATCAGATGAAAGGTCTGGTTGGACAATATGATTGAATATACGATTGGTGACCTTTGACCTCAAATATGAGCGGAAAAATATCATTTATTAAATAAAATCTAAGCTGTAAAAGATGGAAAAACATGATATAAGAGAGAAATTTAGACATTCATATTCAATATTTCAACATTCAATATTTTTCACCATCGTTTACGGTTACCCTACAATAAGCACTTTTTCATGTAACAAGTGTCAATATATATTGTGATGGTTAAATTGCTTACAAATAGTTAATTTTGAAAAATTTGCGTTACTTTGACATCAAAATTATTGTGATGTGTCGAAAACTATAGATGTTTTCAGTACAACGTTTTTTGTATGGAAATTCGTTGGTTGAGAAAAATAACGGTATACGAAAACTTTTTTGCTAATATTTTCCACGAATAGTATGTTAAAAAAATTTCCCGTTATTATGACATCAAAAGTATTGCTATATTTCGAAACCTGTAGATTTTTTCCATGCAATGCATTTCTTAAAGCAATGTCATTGCCTCAGAATGAGAAAAAAACAATTGATATTTCATATTTTGATTTTGCATGCAAATATCTCAGCCATTTTTCAATCGATTTTCCCTAAATTTTCTTTGTCTGAAAGTTTAATTAAATAACTTTTGAGAAATAAGAAACATTTACCGTTATCTCACTAACTCAATTTCTTGTGTTGTTTTCAAAAAAACTCTAAAATATTCAATTTTTACTCAAAAATTAGACCAGACCATAGTTGAATAAATAAGGTTGTCTCGTGGCTGATCGTACTCTCTTTTCAGTACCCATAATTGTCAAAATCAATGAAAAGCAACAACAACAACTTCAACGGCTTTTCATGTTATTAATTTTCGTTTTCAGATTTTGTATGAGATGTCAACTTCGATTTGACATTTATGGGAACTCGCTCTCACCCATGCGACAACCTTATTTATTCAACCATGGACCAGACATTCTTTTTTTGTAATTTTATTTTTGTTTTTCTATTTTCTTCTCTCACACTCTTTCATATACCATATCAATTATTTGCAAAAATTGCTTCATTTTGACACATAATTTATTTATTTATTTATTTATTTATTTATTTCAGTCAATGAACATTAAATTCTTACTGACTATGATACAATATAGTTTAACTTATAACTTTTAGTAACAAGGATTTAAAAGATTCTTTAGAGATAGAAAAGTCAATATCATGGTTCAAAGATAGAGAATTTAATTCATAAAGCGCCCTATTAATAGGCGAATTAAAAGCATAGATTGTTCGGCAAGTGCCTAAATAAAACATATTAGAATGACGTAAATTTCGACTAGGAACATTAAAATTTATTAATTCTAAGAGATGAGGACAGTCAATTGAGCCAACAATAACGTCATAAATCAATAGCAAGGAAAATAAAGTTCGTCTTTTTTTTAACGTTTCTATGTGTAAAAGTTTACATCTATCACCATATGAAGGAATGGGTTCCTCAAAATTTAAAGTGCGCAGGGCAAACCTTACAAACGATTTTTGTACCCGTTCAAGGCGAATACTGTGCGAAGCATAGAAGGGATTCCATATAACTGAAGCATACTCCAATCTTGAACGGACCAAGGAAATATACAGAGCCTTCAGCACATAAATATCTGTAAATTTCTGACTGTTTCTGCGGACAAAAGCTGATATTTGATAAGCTTTAGGTATGATATAATTTATGTGGCTAATAAAGGTAAATTTCGAGTCAAAAATCACTCCAAGGTCTTTTACAACATTTACTCGATTTAGTGGTACATTATTTAGAAGATACGTATTATTCATTATATAAACGGATTTAGAGTATGTGTTAACGACGCACTTATCTCGGTTTAGATATAAACGGTTTTGCACACACCAATTGTTGACCGCATTTAAGTCAGACTGTAATTTGTTCACATCTGAATCATTATGAATTTTTAGATAAATTTTTAAATCGTCTGCAAATAGTAGACACTGCGATTGTGTGAATTTTGTGAATTGTGTGTGAATTTAATTAAGTGTTTCTATCATCGAAAATCATGATAGAAACTATGAAACAAATCCCTATGATTTTTTTGATGAAAATTACATTTTGCAAAATGTTGTTTTTGTATTTTATATAAAGTTTTACAGCTAAAAAAAAATAATTTCTGTGAAATAATTTTTCAAATATTTCAAACCACTCCAAAGTTATATACACAAATATATGTTTTAAGCCATTTCCTTATCTACTTTATATATTATACATATTATTATTATATATCTATATATAAATAGGTGTACGCAGGCAGAACAGTAAAGAAACAGTTATTCCCGTGTTTCTCAACCAATTTTGATAATTTTTTTTTAAATTAATAAGAGTAGGGAAAAGGAGTGCACAAAATATCTATGGTGGGCAATTCGACCTCAAATCAGACGTTCCATTCCACTGGTTACATTTGATGAGCGTTGAAATAGAGGCGAGGCACTTTTCATCAGCCCAAATTTTCAGTATAACTTTTGAACTATAAGTCACAAATCAATGAAACATGGTAAGAACTTCCTTCCTTGACAAAGGGGCGTTGAAACACTCATACAACTCAAAGTTGTTATATCAAATAGCTTTGGAAGCATTTCTACTAGAAAGTAGAATAAGGGAAGTAGGGTACTAGGGATTTTTACTAGGGTAAAGTAAAAATCACAGAACATGGAAAATCAGAATTGAGTTACTGTTTTGTGATTTCCTGCTGGTGGTGCGTTTGGTGCTGTATAAGTTCGGTTACGTTTGCATATGAGTGAAGAAAGAAAAAAAATGTTTTCAATAAAAACACAAAAAAAAAACAAAAATCAATATTTAAATGGTCGAATCTCGACCAAAGGTGATACTAGTAGTACTTAATAACCTGAACGACGAAGGTGCCCCCTCAAATGCCGAAGCTACCCCGGCATGGGGCACATTCAGCCAAAATGACTTTTTTAAACATTATGAAAAAAAAATTACAAATAAAACTTCTGGAAGAAACTTCGTATTAAAATCTTAATGTTGAATAAAAAGGTATTGTTATAAGCCAATAGATAATTATGAATGATAAATACTTTCTGAAATATAGACCTCTGACAAAAAAGTGCCGAAGGTACCCCAGTCTCCCCTATATAGGATGGGTTGTATGTTTTATAAATTAATTCACGAACCTTTTCGGTTAGAAAATAACGTTTAATACACTCACAAATGAATAATATTTAATGATTCGCAGTATCAAAATTTCTCGAATAAACTAATCTTAGTTCGTAAACGAGCCATAAGCTTAAATATATACATTTTGTTGGTTAAAAAGTCTTAAAACCAAATCTATTTTTGTTATCAAGCAACTTTATTTAAATGTGATTTATAATAAGATTACCCTTAGTGAGTAATTTTTCGAAATGCAAAGATATTTGCCAGTTAAATAAACTTAATATTTTACAATTTTATGCGATGAAGTATCTTTTCTAAAACGACGCAAAAGTTTGAAGTCGGTTAAGGAAAATGGTCTATCAAATGGGGGCAACTGCTCCCTTCCTCCCTAAATCTGAGATTTTTTATTTAATTGATGGCTTGAAAGTAGTTTCTATATGTAATTCCTTTTTAATATGTGGGTTTTCCTTTTTCTTTGAAACTAAAGCTGAAAAAATCAAAAGCAAAACAGTATTTTTCAAGCGATATTGTGTAATTTTGATGATAATTATTTATTTATATATTTGCATGGCGTAGAAAATAGCATTTTTGAGCCTAGCTTTTTTAATGTTGTTTGCATTAAGGTTTGAGTTTCGGTAGTAAACGAATAAATCTGGGGATTAATAATATCGAACAGCTTCAAAGCAGGGACCGCAAATAACGAGTATCGCTATCAATCAATCATTTTATAACGATTATTGTACTATCGTTATTTTTTCGATCAAAAATAAAAATTCTTTTTTTATCGTTTTTTTTTTTTAATCAGAAAGAAAAGTTATTTTTTTATTGTTATTTTTTCGTTCGGAAATAAAAATCATTTTGTGATCGTTATTTTTTTCGATTAGAAATAAAAGTTATTTTTGATCGTTATTTTTTCGATCAAAAATAAAAACCATTTTGTCGATCACAAAATTGTCTATCCCTGCTTCAAAGTAGTTTCCACTTCCGTTTTTTCAGCACTTGATCGGATCACACAAAAAAAAGTTACAAATTTAAAATACCCGAAACAAAACAAATAAAATATAAACCCTCTCGGCTATTGTCAGTGGTACGTGAATCGTGGCAAACTTTCCATTATAAACTACGGCCAGAGTGATATTTCAAGTTAAGAGCTACCATATGGTTAGCAGTCAGCGCCATCTATCTGTGAGTTGAAGCAACAATAAAAAAAACTTAGCACCTCCACCAGATGAATACGCTCAAGAAGTGATTTTTTCCTGATAAAAAAATAAAACTATTCTTCGATGTTTGGAAGTGTTTAATTTTTTTCATTAAAGCCTTGTATGCTTTAGGAACGAAAATTTTTAGGCATATAATTCTACAAGAGAAATTTTGGTGTGGAGTCAAAATTTTTGTGAGGAAAAAACCATCGGCTGTGCTAGTTGACAGATTCATATTTTTATTGCTGCAATTTTATATTTTATAAAAGGCAAAAAGTACACATTAAAAAACTAAATAAATCTAATAATTGATTTGTTCCAATTATCTTTAATAAATTAACCACTAACACATACTTACTGCTTATTTTTTTAGTGTTGAATGTCAAATTTCCACGTCAATTAACAGACCTATTCTTGCAAATTGACAATAGTAAACCAGTATTTTTCATATTTCTATTCGAAGCTCAAAACTAATAAATTTTGATAAAAATGGTCTGCTGCTTTTCATATATTGACAATTTCATTGGCAAATTTTGTTTTTAGAGCTTCAAATTTTTTTTGAAATGAAAAACTTACACCAAACATATAGAAATATAAAAGAATAGGCTTGTAAATGTACGGGCATATAATCGACAGCGAAATTTTGTCATTTCAACTCTCCACTCATAATGTAAACTTGGCAACTTTGCACAAATTTGTCGCTTCAACAGCGTACTAGCTAGCGAAAAAAATTTAGAAGTCTGTTCGTTGTCAAAAACTGAAAAAATACTGAGTCCCTGTAGTAAATGTTTCGCAACACTGGGGTCGATGACAATCATTTTAAATCGATGTCTTCCGATTGATCGATTACTGCTGTCAGCTGATTCAAGTCATCGGTGTCATTGTTTGCGCAGATTTCAAAAAGTGCAAAAGTGAAATAATAACTAAAGTGAAAATGGCAAAATGCATTACAGATTTCTCCTGTTCAGTTGAGTTTGAGTTTTCGTAAATTTTTGTTGATTTTTTTTTAAAGTGAATTTTTAATCGATACTATATTTTAAAATGAATTTAACCTGAATTCAATAAATGTACCTTTATTTGATTTTATGGCTTGCGTTTGTTTTATATACATAAGTTGAAAACTTTTTTCCCATTTAGCTCAATTATATATAAAACCATCAGGTAAATAAGACACCATACATTAATTTTGAACTATTTTGGTCTGTAAGAAGCTGTTGATTTTTTCTTATCTTCTTTGATACCTTTGATAACTACTTTCAAATTAGTAGGAATATAAAACAATTAGGAAGTATGTAATTTATTTATATTTAACGAAATATTTAAAAATAAACAAGTTCTTTAAAAAATAATAAACTTAGAATGAATATAAAAACGTAACAATAACTTCACAATAAATAATTATATGAAAATAAAAATAAAATAAAAACTAAAATGAATTTTGCACTAAATATGTATCAAATGTGGGGCTACTTAGTACAAAGTAGTACTAAAACACCTACAAAAACAAATCGGCACATTTCGCAAATCAAGAAGGGTCAAAACAAATTAATACTAACTGCAAACAACAATCGTAAATATAACAACGATATGATTAACAGTTCATTAAATTATTTTATTAGTTTCTTACACAGGGTGTTTCAGCTACTTTCTTACAATTATTTTTTCAATTTGTTGGGTCCAAGTTCGGACAAAATCACAAGTCCGGACAAAGTCCGTACATGGTTAAAAAGTCCGGACAATCCGGACTAAATCCTGACGTATGGCAAGCCTAGCTATAACTCTTGATTGGTAAGATATACAAAGATAATTTTTTCTAATAAATTATTTTTTAACTTATAAATTTATTCAAAAATATAAAACCACAATACAGTGCACTCTCACAAATTAGAACTCTCACAAATTTGAACTGTCCAGAAATTAGAACCTGCCATTTCAATGTATTGAACGCTCTGAAATTAGTGTTGAAACGTGAACTAGCCATTATAAAAGCGCCGTGTGATACAGCCTTCATAACGTTCGAAATACGTTGATTTTTCTGCTTTGAATTACATTTTATAGTATACATATTTTTCTTTCTGTGTTTACATATTCATTCTTCTTCATTCGCTTCATTCAGATCAGAAGATGATTTTGTAATAAATCTTAAACTATTAATTATTAATTGTTTCTTTTCAAAGCGCAGTTGGGATCATTGATGTTAACGGCACAGTAATTACTGTTTTCTCCGGTAATTTGACTGCTCATACAGTACGACAGTAATTTTTTTAAATATCAAGTAATTTCAATGGCCAGCCAAAAATATAACGTTTATTAAGAAAAAATTTGTTAAAATCACATAAATAACATTTACAAAGAAATATGTAAGATCATTTTGATGAACAATATCTTAAATTCTTAATTTTTTGTAATGTATTAAATATCCAAACATATGTTGTAAACGTTTGTATATTATATTTATAACAGCTGAAGACTCAGAAATATATTTTTGTGGCGGTCGTGGCCGAGTGCGTTAAAATGCCTGAACCACTCAGTAAAAATTTTCGAGTCGCGAGGTCCGAGGTTCGAATCCGCTACTAGAGTCAGAAAATATTTTCAATTGAAATAAATTTTTCTGATCTGTCGTCATCTCTCTGCAGACAATGGCAAACCTCAGAGAGTAAATAAAGTCATGTTAAGCTTATTTAGAACATGTAGATTCGGCATAAAACTAGGAGGTCCAGTTCTCGATCAATTGTGTACAATTGAAATTGGGCCAAAAAATTGGGCTGAAATGGCTAGTTTATTATTATATTATATTTTTTTTTTTTTAATAGAAGATTTACAATTTAATAGTCTCGTAACCCAAAACTCTTTCTTGAGCATTCATATGCATTTTTTTATATTTAATTTAGTTTAATTTAGTTGTAAAGTGATCAATAAACTGGATACACACAAAATCGTATTAGTTCACGCGTTCTTATTCTTAGCAGCAGGGGAATTTATTTTAACTAATCCAAGCGACCCAAAATTTTTGTTATATTCCCATTCTAAGAACTAATAAGTTAACTCATAAAATTAAGTTACAGTCACTAGGTCCAATTTATGAAATGGAAAACTAGTGTTGGACTTTGTCACTTCGAAATTTATTAACAGAAAAAAGGTTCCGAACATCAGTTATATAAATATAATAAAACAACTGTATGAAAATTAACATTTTAATTGATTTTATATTTGTTTCAGTTACACAGTAATTCCCAGTAATTTTTGTTTGAATTCACAGTAATTTTGCATCAAAAACAGTATTTTTTCGTGCCTAACACAGTAATTTCAACAAACTATGTTAACATCACTGGTTGGGATAGGAAATTTCAGGTTCCATCAATTAGAACCACAGGTTCTTTATTTCTTTATTTATTAAATTTATAAGTGATCTTTGCTCATTGATTCGTAATGACATCGTTGTTTCCAATTTGAGTGATTCAAAAAACAAACAAACATTACAGATTATATGTTAAAAAAGCATTGAATCGTTATTAAAAAAATAAATAATATGGTAGAAAAGATTTTTGAGTACGAGTTATTCTTTTTTTGTCTATGAATTATATGAATTTTATATTAAAAAAACATTATATATTAATAAATAAAAATTCTTTTGTGTTAACATAAATGTTTTTAGTCAGTTTCATTCTTCTCTTTTAAATTTCTGTGAAAAAAACTTCCAGAAATTAGAACATTTCAGAAATTAGAATCACCTGTGGAACAAAGTGGTTCTAATTTGTGAGAGTCTACTGTATTGAAAAAAAAAAATTCTTCAAAAAAATCAAACCTTGTTTTTTGAATCACAAAACCTGTTTTTAATTTTATCGTAAAATTGAAACAACTTTTGCTAATAAGTATTACTAGCGAAAACCGGTGCGCGTTGCTGCCCCCAGCAACTATAATAATAATAATAATAATAATAATAATAATAATAATAATAATAATAATAATAATAATAATAATAATAATAATAATAATACTATTCTAAGAGTTTTGCCGTTGTTTGCAAGCGCTCTATAAAGAAGAGGCAGCATAAAGTGAAATGTGAGCGGAAAATTGCAATAAAAATAACTTGTATGTATCTAGGTTGCGAGCGTTCAGCGCGAGCGGCTTGCGAAAGCTTTATATTTTTCTGACTTTCAGTTTGTTGTTAACAGACGCCCCTTTAAGAAGAGACAGAAGAGAGCGAAATGTGAGCAGCAAATAGTTTCGCTCCGTGTTTGATATCGTTGTTCTGAGCTGCTCTGTTAATAAAAGATAAACCAACATAACAATAACAATTATATGCAAACTTTAATAAGCTATAACTTAAAAAATATAATATACTAGCTTTTTCCCGGCGCGCGTTGCTGCACCCAGTAATTATATCGCAACATAATAATTATATTCGAAACTTTTCTTAGACCCACAGTTTAACACCACTATCATTTTCCACTGGCCGTTACAGTTTCCCAGTAGCAGGAGATCCCCAAAAAGTAACTCCATTTTGAGTTTGGATGTAAATACTGCTACTTTTACTTTCAAAGCTTTTCGATAATACAAATTTTAATGAATGGGTGGAGCCACACCCCCTTATATAATGCCCATCCCAGTTTTCTAGTAGATGGACATTGCCCAGTTTTAGTGCAGTTGCCGACAGTGAGCATACAAACTAAATTACCAAAATGTAGCCAAATCGACGAAAACCGTAAGAAATATAGCATTTTTATTGATTTATGGGCGGTAAAAGGGGATGTGACAGAAATTCAAACCATCTCGTACTTGAAAAAAATGTACTGCCAAAATTTCAGCTCTATCGGGTCGGTAATTTTTAAGTTTCCAGCCATCACACAGACAGCGTTTTGCTTTTTGCATATATAGATTATTGGCTATAACTTTTGATTGGTAAGAGATACTAAGATAATTTTTTCTAAAAAATTGATTTTTTAGCT
This sequence comes from Pherbina coryleti, assembly GCA_943735915.1. Taxonomy (NCBI): domain Eukaryota; kingdom Metazoa; phylum Arthropoda; class Insecta; order Diptera; family Sciomyzidae; genus Pherbina; species Pherbina coryleti. Next base: position 58,507,376 of record OX030952.1, on the reverse strand, counting down.
TGTTTTTTTTCAAAACTATAAAAACAGAATATTGGATAAAAAATTGTGTTCGAAAAAATCAAGGGTAGGCCTTGTTTTTTGAATCACAGAAATGGTTTTTAATTTTTGCGTAAAATTGAAACAATTTTTTCCTATAAATGTTGTAATTTTTAAATGGAATTGAAAATTTGAGAATTTGAATTTAAATTATTTTTACAACAAAAACAAATTTGAGCCTATTTTTGAGGAAAACTCCAAAATTTCAGACCTTTTTTGAAAAAAAATATTTAAAATATATATACTCAACTAACGGTATTTTTGCAATAAGGTTTTTATAGTACTTTGATGAAGCTTTAAGACAAAAAAAAATTTAACAAAGTGTATAAAAAAGCAGCGGAAAAGATTTGAATCGAAAGGCACAAAATTAAATTTCTGATTGTGTTTTTCTCATTCTTGAGCACGATGTTGCATTATATATATCGTTGTAGTAAAATTTTCATAGTTTTCAAGATATGTTCATGTTTTTGATGTCAAAATAACGGATATTTTTTAATTTTACTAAATTTAAGAAATATTTTTTATTTTGTAAATATTTGCATATGTAACAACTAAAAATATGCGATTTTGTAAAAAATTTGTACTACAGCACCATCTGGTGTCCAAGGTGGTTCAAAGAAGATACAGTCAAAAACTCATCGTACCTGAGAACTACTATATACCAATTTTTATTCTAATCGCATGAGCGGTTTGGGAGTTTTAGGTGGTTTTGCAAAAAATTTGTACTACAGTGCCCTCTGGTGTTCAAGATAGGTCAAAAAATATTGCAGCAAAACACTCAACCCACATGAAAACCACTGTATACCACTTTTCATTCTAACCGCATAAGCAGTTTGTGAGTTTTATGCAGTTTTATAAAAAAATTGTACTACAGCGCCCCCTGGTGTTCAAGGTGGATAAAAATTGAAAGCACACAAACACGCACCGTACCAAAAAACTTCTATACACAAATTTTCATGCTTATCAAATGAGTAGTTTAGGAGTCTATTGCATAGTTACATAATTCATTTAGTTCCAAAGCAATTCGATATCATAAATTTGGCCTGTGTGACCCAATTCCCCCTTGTCTTATGTTCGCTCAAATATATAGTATACATCAAGTTCCACTATCAAAATATGTACAACTCAGGAATAATAATGATTTCTAAAAAGTGGGCGTATATATAGTTAGACCACGCCCAGTTTTAGTATAGTTGCCGACAGTAACCATACGAACTTATTTACCAAATTTTAGTCTAATACGACCAAAAAAGTCTAAAATAACATTTTTATTGATTTGTAGGCGGTAAAGGGGGTATGGAAAAAATGGGTATGCCTATATTTTTCGCGCAAATGCAAACTAAAATGAGACTTGCCAAATTATTCCAATATTTCATTTATTTCCGATTACCCTTGCAAATATTTCCCCATATACACCATATGTGCGCACCTGTATTTTTTCACAGCTGTATTGTTGATAAGTTTACTAAAATGCCTATAATTCATGAACCAATACACATACAAAGACGGTTTATAGAAAAAAACCTTCGTATTGACGTCACCTTTCATGTGCAATTTCCAGAAACAAAATCGGTTCACGCATTACAGAGAACATCAATTTCATACACAATGCAACTTATTTTTATATATATAGATGATTACAAACATTTAAAAAAAAAATCTGCGCAGGCGTTCTGCGATTTTAGATATATATATCAAAACAGTGGGCGCAAAAGTGGGCGTGGTCAATTTTTCTTTCAGTTAACACTTAAATTGGAATACTACGAACATTTGAAAAAAATTATCCAAATCGGTCCAGCCGTTTTCCAATTTTAGATAAATCGAAAAAAGTTTGCGCAAAAGTGGGCGTGGTCAATGTTTCTTTCCGACAAAACTTAAATTGGATTATTACGAACATTTAAAAAAAAAATTATCCAAATCGGTCCAGCCGTATTCCGATTTTAGATAAATCAAAAAAAGTGGGCGCAAAAGTGGGCGTGGTCAATTTTTCTTTCCTTAAAAACCTAACTTGGACTAAAACCAACATTTAAAAAAAAAAATTATCCAAATCGGTCCAGCCGTTCTGAAGTGATGCGATTTCAACCAAACGTACACTTCTTTTTATATATATGTGACCCGGTCTACGAAAAGGGACCTTCGGTGTAAAAACAAGTTTTCGAGAAAACAGCTGTTTGTAAACGTTTAACTGTCGCACACTGAATGGCGTCTTTTCATTTATGTGACAATTCCTGACAAACTTCTTTACGAGTTGGAAACTTCTGCTTTGCGCCATTAGAAAGAGCACACATTAGTCTATCCGAATCGCCAAAAAAGTGAAAAATGATATTTTCACACCGAAGGTCCCTTTTCGTAGACCGGGTCACATATAGAGATTTTTTAGTCCAGTATAAAGTCCAGTTTGCACATCTACAGGTCTAAACCTATCAAACCATACTAAATTTATCAAAAGTGGACTTGTACTTAAAAAGCCTTACGCCGGAATTTGCAAATTTAAATTTAAATTAGTTTGACAACAATAACAATTTTTGTGCCTTGTATTGAGGAAAATTCCAATATTTCAGACCTTTAAAATCACAAAATTGAATTTCAAATTGTTTTTTTCTTATTTTTGAGCAACGATGTTGCATTAAATATATCGTAGTACTAAAATTTTTGGTTTTTGGTGTCAAATTGACGGATTTTGTTTTTGTATGTTAATTAAACGTAAAATTTTTATTCATCTAATCTTTGTGCACCGGGTTTTTGAACACAACATTTTCGCAGTATTGAAGATATCAAAATAACTGAAATTTGTTTTTAATTTTACTAAATTTTATATTTTGTAAATATTTGCATATGTAAACTAAGAAAACAACTAAACATATGCGATTTTATAAAAATTTTGGTCAGTTATTATAACGTAAAATTAACTGCTGTATGTGCAATTTTTTGATGCAGTGTACCTTGCATTATTTCTAAAAAAATAAGCATTTAACAAATGCCATTGCTGGGAAGTAAGTTCTTCTACACTTTTTGAGAATTTCAGTAATTTTATATTTCATCTTAGTTATAATATTAAATAATAAAAAAAAAAATAATAACTGGCCATTTCAGCCCGTGAAAGGACTTTGACCTAGCTTCTTATGATCAATTGTGTTGTGCGTGTTATTAAGTTTGTACACAATTGACCGAGAAAATGGACCCCTACAGGTTTAACGCCGACTCCGGACGGCGATGAACGGAATGTTCTTGTTCTAAAGAAGCTTTACATGGCATTTTGATTACTCTCTGAGGTTTGCCATTGTCTGCAGGGAGGTGGCGGCCGTACAGAAAAATAATTTTAATTCAAATAATTATTCAAAAAAATTTAATTCAAAAAATTGTTTTAATTCAAATAATTTTCTGTAGCTGCTGGGGTTCGAACCCGGGTCTCCAGGTTCGTTGACATAGTGGCCACGAACTTTAACCAGCTACGCCACGGACGCCATGATTAAATATTAATCCAATAACACCAAAATATTAATCCAATAACACGAATATTAAATAATTGGTCAACGTAAAAGTATTATTTATCATTAATTGCCGAACTCATTTTGGAATGAATAAGAAGAGTACTTGTGATCTATGTAGTACAAAAATAAGCATCATTAACGATTCATTTATGAATCAAAACGAGTTTTTTTATAAAGAATTTTCCGAAAAATATGGCTCAAACCAGGAAATCTTATTTTAAAAACAAAAACCATCGACAGAAAAAATATTAACCGAAAAACTTTAAGAAGATTCTCACTTTTCGTGTGAATTTAATGAATCAATTTATGAAGTAAATCTCTTTGTCGTCTTATATATTCCAATTTTTATTCCCATAAGTAGACTTTTTATGGAGGGAATAACTTACAAAAGCAAGTAAGAATCAAAGAATTGCATTGAAACAAAGAATATATATGTATATGTACCGGTTGTGAGCATGCCACAAGCTCATTCATATATTGAATTAAGTTAGCATAGGACTCCAAGCAATCAAGGAGCTTCAAGAGTAAAAAAATTATGTCGAGATTTTTGATTTACGGAAAACACAGGTTATTCTCTCAGTTTAAATCATTTAATTAATTTTTAAATGTTAACTGAACGCAACGAACAACAACGCCATGGGGCGCCTGTGAATTCAAGTTGTTCATCGGCATAAAACTCCACATGAGCAAAAGAGGATCGTCATCTTCTACATTTCCATTTCTATCAAAAGACGCAACAAAAGAAGAAGCACATCACGCATCACCCATCAAGAACGTACACTCAAATACTCAACACTCTGCGGCTTAAGTTGTGTTACCGCAACGTAGGATCTTTACGTCTCGCCTGCAGATCTGATACCCCAATTTTATTCTACCGCTAACAGCGATTGCTTCATCGCACTCCTGAGCAACGCACTCGTCGCGGAGCACAGCATGAGTAGCTGTGATCTGACACCTCGGCTGACAGTTTAAATTGTTGGAAATTATTAGTCCAATTAATGGATGTGCTGGGCGTGCGAGGCTCACTGAGCTTGAGACTATCGTTGCCACGATACCTTCGGCTGGCAGTGTTCCCCGTGCGAGCTATCAGTGACACCCAAGGCACTAATTTGTATAAATTATTAAAATAGAAGTATTTTAAGTGTCTCTATTTAAATTTTGATTTGGACTTTTATTCGTATAGAAATGATTGTGCGTAATTCAATCAGGCAGTAAATATTTGAGTAAATTGACAATATTTGTCACAATTACTTTACGGGCGGCTGGTTTATAATAAAAACATTTTGGAGCCATAAAAAACTCTTGGGATAGTTTTATTATGATTCATGCCGACATATGTGAGAGATATTTATATCAATTATTTAGTTTATAAAACTCTTGTAGGAGAAAAAGTATCCAATATTTTATTGAATATCTAAAATGTTACAAATAATCTAACAGTATTTATTGTATACCAGCTGTATTGGCCGTATATTTAAGAAAATATATATTTTAACTGATTAAAATTTTCTATGAAAGGTTTTAGGATTAAAAGAATGATTAAAGCATTATTTAGGAAATCTGATCAGGGAAGCCATGACCAGTTGTATCGTGTGATTGAAGTGCTATTTGAAAATTATCTGATTATATCGACAAAAAATTTCTTTCTTTTTGTTGCCATCACTTCAAGTTGTTACTTTTGTTTAGTACTATTATTATTACTACTTTTACTACTTTTATTTATTTTTACTACTTTTTTGGTTGTATTTTTATTTATTAATTTTTACTAATATTTTTAATACATTTACTACTTTTATTTATTTTTACTACTTTTTTGGTCTTTTGTTTTTATTTATTAATTAAAATGCTCTGCTCTAAGCCTGGCTGTTCCACTAAGGGTGAAACTGAGCGGTTTTTATCATGTTGGCTATGTGATGATATCGTTCACACCAAATGTGTGGGCATAATGGGTAGAGTTGCAGACCTTATCGAAGAAGGTAAAGGGTTGCGTTGGTGTTGTGGGAAGTGCAGATTGACTGATGTCAACTTTTATAAGCTTTTTAAGCAGACAAACCAGGGTTTCTCTGAGATAAGTAGGGAACTTTCTTTGCTTTCTGCAAAATTTTTAAAGTACCAAACACTTTTCGATGAGTGTAAATATATCGATGAGCCAATTCCTTCTCCCAAGCGTAAAAAGAAATACATAAACCTGCGCAATAAACAGAAAACTAACTCGACACCACCAATACCACCACCTGTTGAACGTGAAATTGCAGACGATATGGACATTTGTACTGATACGATTGCCTCTATATCTGCTCCAAATGTACCAGAGACCGTTTCCTTGCCAATGTTAGCACCATCCATACCAGTTAACCAACCTGTTCTTACTTATGCTCAAGCTGTTTCAATTGCTCCTCCTACTGTTCAAACTCCTATTTTTGCAACTTCAGTTGTTAACGCTCAACGGATTCCTATTACAACTGCTACTATTTCTCCTAAGCCATTAATCGCAATTCCACCAACTAAAGCAATCTTTGTCTCGCGCTTAGCTGCTGATACAACTGAAGATGATATAAAATTTTTGATTAATTCAAAGTTAAATAGTGGTATGCCTCTTTCGATCCAAAAATTCAAATATTTAAATGCGAGACTGACTACTTCTTTTAGATTGACTGTTCCAGAAAATTTATTTAATACTCTTGTGGATGTAAACTTTTGGCCCCGTAATACAATTGTTCATGAATTTGAATTCAAAAACAAATCGCGTATTGCAAATGTTGTACACTTGCCTCGTCCTTCTAATAGTCCTCAGTACCATACAAAAAAAAGTCTAAATTAGAGCCTGTGTATCAAAACGTTAGAGGTCTTAATTCTAAACTTTCCGATATTTTCATGAACGGTTTTGATTTTGAATATAACTTTATAATTTTTACTGAAACTTGGCTTCGCTGTAACGTTTTAAATTCTGAAATAATGTGCAATAAGTACCAAATTTTTCGTAAAGATCGCTATGATAAGATCGGTGGTGGCGTTCTGATAGCTGTCCATAACTCGATTGCTTCGGAGGAATTAACAATTCCTGGTACCAACGACCTGGAGTTTATTTGTGTTACAGTTAAAGTAAATAATAATACGATTTTTCTTACTTGCTCTTACATTCCACCTAAAAGTGATTTAACAATTTACTTAAACCATATTAGTGTTATCGAAACCGTCCATAATGTGCTTAAAAATATGGATACTATCATTGCATTAGGTGATTTCAACTTACCTTCTGTGTCCTGGAGTATTTCCGATGATTCCGCATTTCTTACTCCTATTTCTGCCTCTGATTGGATAAATGATTTCTTAGATAAGTTGTCCGATCTGTGTCTTCAGCAGGTTAATAATATTCTTAATAAAAGTAATAGATCTCTTGACCTTGTATTTGTAGACAGATGCACTTCCGTAAATCTCCGTCGTTCGAACCCAGTTTCTTTACCGGAAGACGATTATCATCCAACTCTTGAAATACCAATATTACTTGCCAACAAAAATGAAAATAAATTAGCTCCAGATACGCGGAATAATAAAATTTTTAACTTTAAAAAAACAGACTATGTTAAACTTAATGATCTTCTCGCGCGGATTGACTGGTCCCCAATTTTAAATCATAGGTCTTCGTACTCTTTTTATGATGTCGAATCTTCAGTACAGTTTCTCAATGATACCTTGCATAAATGTTTCTCATTATCTGTGCCAAAAAAAAAAATAGTAATTTCAAACCCTCCTTGGTTAACTAATGAGCTTAAGTCTTTAAAAAATTCCAAAAATCGCTTATTTAAGAAATATAAAAAGTCAGGCTCTAATTTAGACTTCGCTTGCTATTCCTCTTGTCGTTACAGATATCAACTATTAAATAAACAATGCTACTCTGCCTATATAGCCAAAACAAAAACTCAATTCAAAGATAATCCGAAACTTTTCTACACTTTTGTCAACTCAAAACGAAAAACCTCCAGCTTCCCACCTCTTATGAAATTCAATCATGAAGAAGCATCTTGCGACATCGAAGTTTCCAACATGTTTGCAAACTTCTTTAAAACAACCTACTCCGATATACCATTGAGCATGAGTCTTGAATATCCTTACCTACCACCAGTTAACTCTTTTGAAACCCCCGTAATAGATTCTAATATAGTTATGCATTAAGTTAAATCTTCTTTTACGACTGGTCCTGACGAAATCCCGAGCTGCATTTTAAAACATTGTTCTATTAGTTTGTGTTCTCTCCTATCAAAAATTTTTAACACATCCTTGCACAGTAGTCATTTTCCCTACATATGGAGAAAATCTCATATAATACCTCTTCATAAATCCGGCTCAAAAATTGATGTTTCCAATTACCGAGGTATCACAAAACAAAGCGCAATCCCTAAGTTATTTGAGAAAATTATAACTGATCAAATAACCCACGTTGTATCTTCCTTCATTTCCACCTCTCAACATGGTTTCTTAAAGGGAAAATCTACGTCAACTAACCTCTTGGAGTTTACTTCGCGTGTCATCAAAGGTTTTACTTTAGGACGACAGACTGACGTTATTTATACAGACTTTAGCAAAGCTTTCGATTGTGTCAATCATTATCTTCTTCTGAAAAAGCTTCATCTAATTGGGTTTCCCGTCAAACTATTACACTGGATTAACTCGTACTTGTCGAATCGTTCTCAAAAAGTTTTATATAAGAATTCTCCCTTCATGAAACACGCCTCAAAATTATTTCCCTGCCTTCCTTAAGAAGCAGAAGAATTATGCTCAATGTCTCTTTTTTATACAAATTATTCAGTGGTGATATAGACTCACAATACCTCCTTTCTTCATTAAACTTCAACATCCCCAGGAGCGGAGCCAGACATTTCCAGCTTTTTAAGTTGAGTCAGTGCACTTCTAATTATGCCCTGCACGACCCTTTGCGATGTATGTGTAGTGATTTCAATGGCAACTTGAACTTGATAAATTTGACTGACTCGGTGGATGTCTTAAAACGCAAAATGATATTACATTTGAATACTTAACGCATTCCTTGTAATAACAAATATAATTCGCGATAATTGTGTAGATTTTACGATTTAACAAATAAGCATCATCGAATATGATAGATACTTTAAGTTTTTGTTTTATTCAGTTTCGTTGCTTTATTTTTTCATGAAATTATTTTAGATCTTTAGTTCTACTTTAGTTGACAATGTATACCGTGTCTCTCGGCTTGGTGTGTCAGAGTTTATCTCTTTTCCATACAAGTTTTTACCTGCGTTGGCCCAAATGCATATCCAAATAATAACTTTAGCTCGGTGTTCCCTTATTTTAGTGACCCGAATATATAAATATATTGTGCCTGCCTGATGTTTATGAAGCTTACATAAGCACAAAAATTCTCAAATTTTATTTAATTTTAGTTTCCGCTGAAAGGCCAAGCAATTGTGCTTAGTGGAGGCTTTTATTTGCCAATAGGTGGTAAGTTTTAGCACGTAGGTACATTCTATCTGTCCGGCTGATCCGGGAACTTCTTAGAATGTAAATCGTGCCTGCGTATGGCGCGGGTCATACGTATCTATGAAGATTTCTTACCTCCGGGCGAATCCAAAAAAAAAACAAAAAAAAAAAAAAAACAATAGAGCTCACCATTAATTTAAGAAAGAAGCTAAAATAGAACTTGGACTTGCATCTCTTTTGGCGTTCATGGGTAAAGCTGGATGTGAAATAAGTAGCTACCTGTCGTTCGTTTGGTATGAAATTCTATGCTTCCAAGTTTTTGGATGTTATTCCAATTTTTTTTTACAAATTTCGAATTCCTTCGCAAAATTTCCTGATCTGAAGTCAATTTGAAGTTTCATTTTAAGTTTAATTTTAAACTGCATTATCAAATTAATTCTTATTGGAATAATTAGTTCAGTATTGAATAAAACATATGTGATGCAGGGCCATTTGACCCGGGCCTTACTTTATAGCCTCAATACAAGGATTAAAAAAGGTATTAAGAAAAACAAAAATACTAAATAAAGTAATTTTTGTTGCAAAAAGTAAATAAATAAAGAAATTTGTTTTTAAATTTTACAAAGCATAGCCAATATTCTAAATCCCGTTAACTCATCCCCATTTTAAACAGAGGTGAACTTAAATAAAGTTTAAAATTCCTTAACATGGGCCTTAATTTTACTGCCGATAACTCATCTCGAAAAATCTCTGTTTAGCTCGGTGAGGCAAGTTTAAATGTAAACATAGAAATTCTAGGTTTAATGAAGTCAAACTTTGATTTGCAAAAATAAATTTCTGAGAAAAAATTTTTTTTGAGAGATAACATCAAAATAACAAAAACCATACTTCAACTAATTGACTTATATAACTAATTCCAACAAATTTAACGTCAGATTACTTTGGTCTTGGAAAACCATGATCGAGAACTGGATCTACTAGTTTTATGCCGACTACGAACGGCTAAGTATGTACATGTTCTCAAGAAGTTTTACATGAAAGTATTTACTCTCTGAGGTTTGCCGTTGTCTGAAGAGAGGTGACGGCAGATCAGAAAAATACTTTCAATTGAAAAAATTCTATGACTCCGCTGGGGTTCGAACCTGGTCTCGAATTGGCATCGAGTGGTCCACGCACTGTTTAAAGCACTCGGCCACGGCAGAAGTTAAAAAATTGAACTCACAAATTTCAATATTTACGACGTTCTAAGCACTGGTGTTTAAAAATATGGTCCCTTTAACAAATAAAAAATATTCCTAGCTTTTATGAAATATAACTGCCTGGATATCCAAAGCTATTTTGCATCCATCCGCGTATCCATCCTGGTAAATTTTGTAGAATAATATTTTTTTCTAAAAAGATGGGCTAAAAAGATGGGGACCTTCTTGGATCCCTATTGTTTGACCGATTTTCTATTTAAATTTGCATTATAAATAATTTGAAAAAATTTTTAGCTCAAAAAATTTCATTTAAAAAAAAGACGTATGAACCACCCGGGTACCCCGATAGAAAATGCATAAGGTTAGTGCAGTACATCATGCAAAATATTTTCTTGTACACAAGTAAGGAACGGCTTGCACTCAAACTCGAAAAGTAAATGTCCGATTAACTTAAATCTTTTTTCTTTTTGTAAAATAATTAAGTGCGTGAACTAACAAAATCAAATAAAAAAAATATTTTTTCTGCTTTTTTTATTTTTTTTTAATTTTACACTTTTTGTTGGCTCACGCACAAGACAAAACTATTATAAAATTTTGGTTTTTTGTTTTTTTTTTTTATTAAACTACCTGAAGAGATGATATCATGCAAGCCGCAAGAGACCTCATGTTCTCGATCTCAACTTTTACGCGCTGTATAAACGTAAATATGGCTGCAAAAAACAAATAATTGTTAATCTAAGACAAATAAAAAAAAAAAATTGTATTGGCATTCAAACAAGCCCGTTTTTTTACTCAAAAAATTGAAACAGGGCCTTAATTTATTTTATTATATTGAACGGCAGTAAAAAACAGTTAAATTTAAAATATAACCGTTTGAACGATTTTGATGAAATAAAGAATGACAATACTCCTGACCAAGCAATAGCAGGAATATTTTGTTTGCTTGTGTGTGAGGTTGTGTGGTTTTCCTCTCGTTGCTGTTTTGCTTGTTGATTTGTTTTTATATGCAATAATAAATTGCAGACTAAACGGCTGGAGCAATTTTGTTGGCATTTAGTATAAAGATTCTCCTAACTCAAGATTAAAAGATAGGCTATGAGAAGTTTCAAAAACTTTCGATAGAGGGCGCTCCAAGTAATAAAATATATATGACTCCATAGTGCCTGATCGACTGGACCGATTTTAAAGAAACTTTGTATTAAAAACGAAACCAAATGAAGCTGAACCGAAGACTAACGAACAAACACGGAGATGAACGAAGGCCACTGATGTGATTCTGATTTAGTAAAAAATCCCGATCACATCCCGATTTAGACCTGTTTATCCCACCAAAGTGACACGAAAAACCCACAAAAAGTCCCACCCAAATATTTATACCAATAACGATTTTTTATGCAATTTTTGAAAATAAATAAGGATGCCCACCTGCTGAACAGGCCCACCTACTACTGAACACTGTGAGTTCTGACGTCTGTATGATGCGCCAATGTGTAAAGTGTCGCAGTAACATCTCATTGAATGTTCACTTTTGATAAATCATTGAGATGAATGCGAATGCTGCTTTAGCCCCACGGCCGTTGAGAAGTAAAATATTCGAATAAAACTAAGCTGTGTTTCTTATCGATAAAAAAATGTGAATATGAGTAGAATTCTATATTAAATGTTTATTTTTCACAATTCGACGAGCAATCGAACAATATTGAGAAATGGGAAAAAAATATTTCACGTCATATCATGATACTGAACAAAACGTTGGTCCACCTTCCGAACAAATTTTCAGAAATCGTGCAAGTAAAAAATTTTCATTTATATGATTGGAAATAGTGTTTGAAATTAGTTAAAATAGTTTTCGTGATTCTCGTCCACATTCAGATAAATTTTAGAATGGCGTCGCCTAAAAAAAAGTGAAAAGAAGAACGAATATAAATTCTGATGCGATGGCTGCAGCCATCAAAGAAATTCAAATCTCTATTGTTGAAAGTTCAGTGAGTCATTGTGAACTATTGATAGAATAAACTTTTTACAAACTCTCAAAAACTAGTGTTTTTACTTCATTTTCTAATTTTTTTCAACGATTTGTTTTAGGTGTTCAGTAGCTGGGCCGATTTTTTAAGCGGCTGATTTCAAGACTTTTGCTAGATCGACTGCCAAAATTACAATTTTTGGAAATTTGAAATTCTGATTAAAATTCTTGTTAGTTATTGAATTTAGCTTCCAAATGAAACCAAGAGCTCTGAAAAACTATGTTTTAAACCAAAGGTATAGCCTCCAAGCAAAACGTGTTTAGTAGGCGGGCATCCTCCCCTACATTTTTTTTACATTATAATAATTTTACAGTCTAATAATGTACATAATAAAGTTTTTCTATAAATATAACAAATAAAAAAAACAAATACGAAAAGTTAAACACTGCGTTTTTTTTTAAAAACTCTCTTAAGTGTATGAAGTAATCGTAAATTTCTTTCGTTTCATCAAAATGAAACTTAGCCTATATTTTTGTTTTTAAATGAGGATCTTATTTTTATTAATTTTAAGCCTCTTGAATATACATATCCCTTTCTTACATTTTTAAAATCAATGAAACAGCAATTAAACGAAAAATTTTGAAAGATTACAAAAAAGTGATACCAACCAGTTTTGTTAATTTACACTTTAAAAATTAAGATTCAGTAGAAAATCCCACCTAAGCATATGAAATCCCACACGTTCTCAAATAGGCCAAATATCCCAAAATGAGCCCGAAATCCCACCAAATCACATCACTGACGAAGGCAAACGAAGATGAACCGAAAGCTAAATAATAAAAACGAAGCCAAACTTGACCGAAAATTAAATTCGTTGTAACTTTTTTTCCTACGAATGAAATCAAAAAGTTTGTTCACAAAAGTTTAATGATTTTTTACGAACTTTTATCTTATATATTAATACGCAAACATCGAATGTTGTCGTACACGTTTTCGATATTTATTTTAGAATAAGGACAATGAAACGTATATCATTCGAAAGGTACTGCACCATAGATGTGCCGAATTATGTTAGATTTTAAATTGATGACCTTTGAACCGAAATATTAACGTTCAAAGTTTAGATTAATTTTAGTTAGGGATCCCAGAACTGGGAAGAGGTAGAATGAAGAATGAGGTATCGGATGAAAGGTCTGGCTGCACAATATGATTGAATATTAGATTGGTGACCTTTGACCTCAAATATGAGCGGAAAAAAAGTATTTATTAAATAAAAGCTAAACTGTAAGCGATGGAAAAACATGATATAAGAGAGAAATTTAGACATTCATAAGATGTGCAAAAAATACTTTGATATTTTTCACCATCGTTTACGGTTACCCTACAATACGCACTTTTTCATTTAACAAGTGTCAATATATATTGTGATGGTGAAATTGCTTAAAATAGTAAATTTTGAAAAATTTCCGCTATTTTGACATCAAAATCATTGTGATATCTCGAAAACTATAGATGTTTTCAGTACAAAGTTTTTTTGTATGAAAATTTGTTGGTTGAGAAAAATAACGGTATACGAAAACTTTTTTGCTAATATTTTCCACGAATAGTATGTTAAAAAAATTTCCTGTTATTATGACATCAAAAGTATTGCGATATTTCGAAACCTGTAGATTTTTTCCATGCAATGCATTTCTTAAAGCAATGTCATTGCCTCAGAATGAGAAAAAAGCAATTGATATTTCAAATTTTGATTTTACATGTAAATATCTCAGCCATTTTTCAATCGATTTTCCTTAAAGTTTCTTTGTCTGAAAGTTTAATTAAATGACTTTCGAAAAATAGGAAAATATTTACCGTTATCTTACCAATGCAATTTCTTATGTTGTTTTTAAAAAAACTCTAAAATATTAAATTTTTGCTCAAAAATTAGACCAGATATACTTTTTTTGTAATTTTATTTTTTTTTTTCTATTTTCTTCTCTCACGCTCTTTCATATAACATATAATTTATTTGCAAAAATTGCTTCATTTTGATATATAATTTAATGAAATATTTCTATCATCGAAAATCATGAGCTACCCCCTATGATTTTTTTGATGAAAATAACATTTTTCAAAATGTTGTTTTTGTATTTTTTACAAAAGTCTACAGCTTAAAGAATTATTTCTGTGAAAAAATTTTTCAAATATTTCAAACCACTCCAAATTTATATACAGAAATCTATGTTTTAAGCCATTTCCTTATCTACTTTATATATTATTATTATTATATATCTATATATAAATAGGTGTACGCAGAACAGTTAAGAAACATTTTCTCCCGTGTTTCTCTACCAATTTTGATAATTTTTTTTAAATCAATAAGAGTAGGGAAAAGGAGTGCACCGAATATCTATGGTGGGCAATTCGACCTCAAATCAGACGTTCCATTCCACTGGTTACATTTGATGGGCGTTCAAATAGAGGCGAGGCACTTTTCATCAGCCCAAATTTTCGGTATAACTTTTGAACTATAAGATACAAATTAATGAAACTAGGTAAGAACTTCCTTCCTTGACAAAGGGGCGTGGAAACAATCATACAACTCAAAGTTGTTATATCAAATAGCTTTGGAAGCATTTTTACTAGAAAGTAGAATAAGGGAAGTAGGGTACGGCATTGGACAAAGGGGTGTGGCTCCGCATATATAAGCCACATTTTTGATATCGAATAGCTTTGAAAGTTAAAATCACAGAACATGGAAAATCAGAATTGAGTTACTGTTTTGTGATTTCCTGCTGGTGGTGCGTTTAGTGCTGTATGAGTTCGGTTACGTTTGCATATGAGTGAAGAAAGAAAAAAAATGTTTTCAATAAAAATACAAAAAAATATCAATTTTTAAATGGTCGAATCTCGACCAAAGGTGATACTAGTTTTCTTAAAAACAAAAATGGAAGTTTTGGGGTTAGTGAGGAAATAAGACGAAAAGTTGAAATATCTGGTCAAAGATGGAATCGGAGGTAAAAATGTTGTTAAAACGAATTATAGTCCTTGTTGAGATCTATCCAATACTTTTTTTTACGATCGGATAAAAACTGATGAAGTTATACAAAAAAGACCATTTGGGGCAGATTTCGGGTCCACCTATAAAAAAATTTGTATGCTACTAAAATCCCCTTAACATAAGCTTTCAAATGAGGGGCGGTCTTTTGAAATATTTTTTTTTCCATATGGGGTGACCCACCTTAATGTATATTAGGGTGATTCAAAATAAAAAAATGTCGAAAATACACCGAGCCCGTTCAAAAATGAGATGATTATATCAAAATATAAAAACCAAAATTAAAAAAATTTTTTTTATTTTTTAGATAGTGCTACCAGCGGTTTTCTGTATTAGTTGAAGAAAATCGTGGAAAAAGCCTTAAAGTTTAAATATTCATATCTATCTCATTTTTAAACAAATAATTATGAAACTTTCATGGCATACGTACAATAGATTTTTTTTCATTTATAAAAATAAGTTAAAATTTTGGATTCTAAATCAAAAACATTTTTTTTAGGTCCTTGAGGGTTAAAAAAAGAATCGATTGCAACTATATTTCGCATGGGAAAACAATACTTTTTTTAATGAAAACCCAGTCCTTGACAACCACATATCAATAAAAAGGTCTTAAGCTGTAGGTAAGCCAAGAAATTATTAGATTTTTTATAAGTGGTCCCGATTGGAGAAAACCCTTTTTAATTATTAATGAAGCTGTGGGTCGATCAGGGAACGAGTCACACAGTAAGAAGCGAACGCTCTATGAAATTACTATATACGAATCTTTAAACGATTTTTCGATTGGTAAATTTCATCGAAAATATATGGCCACAAGGAGTTTGTTAATCAGAATTTCATGTAGAATTCGAAACCGGATATTACTAGCATGGAAAAAAATTACTCCTATCTAATATGCACACCCAAGCATATGGGTATGACCGTTTAAAGTTGAAAAAAGGCAAAAAGAATTGAGACACAAAATCACTCTAATGCGAAATGTAGGAAGCATACCCGATTTTCGGGGGCTTATTACCAGTGGCGGATCTAGGATTTGCCCGAGGGGGGAGAGGGGTCTGAAACTAGTTTTGTATCCCGAGGGGGGAGCTGAAACGGCTTTTAGGGCGTTTTTTCACCATAAAAAAAATTTTACAAGGGGGAAGATGGGGGGATATAGCCCTTTCAGCCCGTATGTAGATCCGCCACTGGTTACCACTAGTTATTTTGACTAAAAATGCAAAATAAAATTTATTTTAGTTGTTTTAACGTGTTTTTTGTCGAAAGTTTCCCACTGCATTAGTTCCCCATAGCTGTACTATCCAAGTTAATTCGACGTCTACAAAATAATGTTGAGGAATGGAATGAATGGTTGTCAAGGATTGAGTTTTCATTAAATAAAGGATTGTTTTCCCACTGGTAGCACTATCTACAAATTAAAAAAAAAATTTTTTAATTTTGGGTTCTATATTATGATATAATCATCCCATTTTTTAATGGGCTTGGTTGATTTTCGAAAAAAATGTTTTTTTTT
This sequence comes from Pherbina coryleti, assembly GCA_943735915.1. Taxonomy (NCBI): domain Eukaryota; kingdom Metazoa; phylum Arthropoda; class Insecta; order Diptera; family Sciomyzidae; genus Pherbina; species Pherbina coryleti. The sequence goes on along the minus strand of OX030952.1, from coordinate 58,490,685 downwards.
TAATCACCCTAATGTATATAGATTTGTATAATTTTATTTTCAAAAATTTTGAAATTGAATTTACTTGATTGCAGCTTTTAAAATTAGTTTTGTATACTAAAATGTTTGTAAGAGAAGCCGTTCGATAAAGAGAAAATTCCCCACTGCAGTTCACTGCTGTGACGGAAGGTGCTGGACAAAAAAGTTTCTCGAATTACAAAGAAATTTGTAGATATATCCTATCTCGTTGACATCTTGTGCATCCATTTTTTTAAATTAATTTTCTGTTTGCTTCTGCAGAGGAACTTCTTGTGTCCAGTAGCTCCAGTCTCGGCCGGGTCTTCTCTTAACCTATTCAATCTATTTAATCTCTTTATTTATACTTTACATGGAGTGGTGTAGCTACCTGACAAAGAGGAATCATTTAAAATTCCCATACGTTTCATTTCATTAAAAAATAAACTTAAAAAATGTCAAAAGTTGACATTTATTTATTTTCAATTTATTTTTGTTTTGTTTTTGACACTTAAATCTATGGTTGCCACGGTTTCTTTTTTATTTTTTAGCAATTTGAGGCTTTGTAAACACGCGGTAGAAGATATTTAAACGTTTTTAAAATAAGGTAAAGAATTGTATTTTATTTCTTTGGTACATTAAAATCGTTTTAAACTTAAAGAAACAAAATTTAAAATATTGTTTTTATTAATATTCTCCACAAAATATACAAATTTCAAATTCAAATATTCGCTTTTTAAATATTCTCCGTTTCGAATCCGAAATAAATCCGAGTCCGCTCTGTGGTTTATTGGGACACTTTGAAATTATCGATTCCAATGTAAATATTTTGTGATTTTCGATGTATGCTCATCGCACACGGGCTTTTCACTCTCAACGCAAGACTTCCTTTGTTTTTCTTTGTTTACGAATAGGCTCCTCGTTGCAAATATAGCATGACCGAACTACAACTTTTCCACTTGTGGCGTCTCGACGTTGGTTGTTGTCAGTTACCACCACTATTACTCAGTACTGGATTTAGGCCTAAGCCCGTTAGGCCAGGGCCTAGGGCGGTAACGTTTTAGGGGCGGCAAAATTTTGAGGGTTGGAATATTTTGAGGAAAACAAAATTTAGGAACGGAATCAATTTTGTTGTAGCAGAATCGACAGGCGGCAAAATATTTTTGTTGCTAGTTTATAAGCAAACTCAAATTAAATCAATAAGCTAGTTTGACCCGTACTGTAAATTCTTAGGAGGGCTTATTTTGAGCGACAAATGTATAAGGAAAACTAAGCAGCAAAAACTTCGCTTACAAGAAATGAATAAAACAATGTAGAAAACACTGCAATGGATTACTTTTTGGGTTACAGAATGCATTATTTTAACAGAATTGGAGGTAATTTAAAAAATCAATCAATTAACGATTATTCGGTTTTATATATTTTCCAAGTAAAAAATTCAGAAGGAGTAAGTGTAAAACTTTCTTTATCCTTAACACTTAAATGCTGAAACACCTGTTTTCAAAATCAATAAATCAGCATTTCAATTTTTTTATAGTCTGAATTAGTATTAATAATACTGAATAATAATAAACTGAAAAAAAAATTGAAGAACACTCACCACAGAACATTGAGAGCATTGATTTCACTGCTTTTTTGGGCGTTTTACTATTTTTTTGCAAGTACCTTTTATATGAGAGGGGGAGCACGGAGAACCACCAGCAAAGAATGATTTCACTGTATCTACTGTTCAGTCACTTTAGTATTTTTAATAATATCACCGATATTGATATTAATGAATTAGAAAAACAAACAACAAATTTATTATCTAAGTGTCCGAATGATTTAGAAAACACACTACGTGAGGAATTCGTTAGCTTAAAAAGTTTTCTTTATATATTTTTGCAACAAGAGGAACAAGATATAATCTGTATTAAAAATATATACATATAAATGGCGTAGACACCTAAAAACCATGTTCTCCCGTGTTTCTCAACGGAATTTTCAACCCACCAAATTCGTGATATCGAATAACTTTAGAATTATAGGTCACTCAGCCTCGGAAATCCGTATTCGACCACAAATTAAACGTACCATTCCACTGGTTACATTTTATGGGCGCTGGAAGAAGGGCGTGGAACTTTTCAGCAGTCAAAATTTTCAGTACTATAAGTCACAAATAAATGAAACTTGGTAGGAACTTTCTATTAAGTCGCGTTCTCCGACTGCAAAAATTGAACCAGCATTAGACAAGCATTAGACAAGGGGCGTGGCACCACTCATATAGTTTAAAGTTTTTGTATCGAATAGCTTTGGAACTAAATGCGGTATAACAAAGAAACTCAATATCGAGTTTCCACTTGGTGTTATCCTTCTAATAGAAAGTAGAACATGGGATACGCATATATAAACCAAATTGTTGATATCGAATAGCTTTGAAAGTAAAAGTAACAAAATTTGGAATACAGAATGGAGTTATTATTTTGTGAAGTGAAAGTGACGAAAAAAAAATATTTTCAATAATAATACAAAACAAAAAAAAAAATAAAATTATTTCTTAAATGGTCGAATTTCAACCAAAGGCGACACTAGTAAATAATATTCTCCATTTTCATGATCTTTCCGATGTTCATATGTATATCGAAATGTGGAAATATTATTGAGGATTTATTTAAGTATTCCTTCTACAAAATGTTCAGGAGAATGATAATTTTCTAAATCAAAGCGAATTAAAAACTCTTTAAGGTCAGCTATGAATGAGTAGCAATTAAATGTACTGACCTTATTATAATGATTATAATGGTTATAAATGATTTCGAACGAGCAAAAGCAAGAAATAAACTATGTATTTGTTGCAAAGAAATAATGAACTCAATATTTTCTTTATTTTGTACAAATCGCATTTTGTTTGTATGTTCAAAATTTTAGAATAAAAGTTTTGTAATTTTATTCTATTGTAAAAAAATTTAAATCTTAGAAGCGGCGCCAACGTAGAGCCTAGGGCGGCGGAATGCCTTAATCCGCCACTGCTATTACTGGATTTTCAAAGTAACTTTCGACTGCGATTTTTGTTGAGGGGTTTAGCATTATCTGCTGAAAGCACTTTCTTCTATCATCGGCATAGCTAATACTTCATCGAGCTGACGCAAAAAAAGTGTTCTCATGTCGTTTTGTTTTTGGAAGCATATTATTATTTGTTATACGCATATATATTCGCAAATTTGTTTTTCAATTATTTTCCAGGTTACTGATCAGTTTAATCTTTTTTAAAGTTGAAATTCGCATCACGAAAAGACACTATTGTATATTGTAAACAACTACAACTGAAGATATATAGTAATTAATAGCGTGTTTTCGTATATTTGCTTAAAGATTATTAATGAGCCTTTGTCATAAAATGCCATAAAATGAGGCCGAGCTCTTTGAATGCGATGTGTGCTATTTATTTTTCCATAGCTGTATATCGTTACTTAGTTGTTCAACTGACGAAATTTGTGTTATCTGCTTTGAATGACAGTATCTGTAGATCATATATCAAATCGTGTAGACTTAAAAATCCGAAGAAGTTTGACAAATTTGACTATTGACTTAACGAGATTATTTAAGCCAACTTTTATATATTACTAGATAATATATGTCCTCTCTCAATTTCAGTAGGATTCGAAGTTACTTAGCTTGACTTGAGATGCAAGAATGTAGCAAGCAATGTCAGAGCCAGATGAAAATAAAAAATCTATCGAAATGCAGCACACGCTCAAGCATATTTTTAATAGCACATTTCTAAGCTCAACCCCATAAGAACATGACGAAGATTAATCGTAAAAAAAATATACAAAAACCATAACGACAGAGCAATGAACAATATTAGCTTTAACATTAAACATTCCAAAGAACGATTCACAACAATGAAATTATTAAAAAGCCGTTCCATGTCCAAAAATACTATAAAACATAAACTCTGTGGCGCCAGTGCAACAAAAGTCTACGCGGGTGAAACGCACTGGACGCGTTTGTATTGCCCAAGACCGGAGCGACATCAAAAGCTCAGTCATTTTATGTCTATGGAAAGAACTCCCATACAACGAATACTTTTTTTGCATCCGCTAACAGAACTGTGGCTAGAGTCATCATATTTTTACCGAATAACATTTCAAGCTGTCATAATTTCTGATGACTTAATATTTATGATCAACAGGTCAGACCGCGATCAAACAGCTACATGTGCTGGGATTGCATTTAAAGGTTCTCTGCTTAAGGATTCATATTTCTCGAACTATGTGAATTGTTGCCGGTAATGTTCATGTTGATGTTGCTGCTACTGATGATGATGTTCTGGACATGTTCGACAAGGAGCACAGCGCGTTGTGCTTGTTAAAGTCGTATACGTCAGGACACACACGCTGTACGTGCCTTGCATCTTAAGCGATACATTTACAAACCTTGCACTAATTGATCGCAACCATCTCCAGAGACTTCTTGACGTCGTTGCGCAAAGAGATGCTGCCCAAAAAAGGGTTCCAACGAGGCAGTTTTTTTGAATCATTGTCAAACTTACTCAAGACTGAGCTTTGACCAAAACATTGCAATTACACTGAGCTCACAAAATCCCATATTATTTAGTTTGTTGATTCCTTTAAATTCGTTGAAATCGGCTCAATATGATGAAAACTTTCAAATTGATGGTGCGATAAGATTTCCCCAAAACTCTTCAAATTCGATATAAAATTTATCATTTCAGAAGATGAACTTATAACTCTTTTTCTGTTACATGTTAAGGGCTAAGAAATTTTAAGATTCGATAGTTGAAGCTTCGCTTCTGTTTTTACAGAGCTTGTGATCAGGAACTAGCTCTATAACGAAGGTTAATTAGATATAAACGCTGGTGTAGGATCCTTCACACAATACCTAAATGTGACTCCAATTTGTATACCGCCTTCTTGCGTAGGGATAAATTTCCTTTGTTACTCCGTTTGTAACACTTATAAGGAGGTGTGGAAAGTATACAAAAGTATATATATATATTCCTGATCAAAATATCCACCTGAGTCGATTAGATCATGTCCGTTTGTTTGTGCGTCTGCCCGGGGTAACGTAAATGTTTTAACTATCGTTCGTTATGAAATTTAGAAAATAAGCTTATTTTGATAGTAGGTAGATGAATTTTAATATGGTAAAATCTCTAAAAATAAATCGAAACCTTCTGATTTTGAACATATGTTTTGATTTCAAATACTAATGTAATAATGTAAACCGCGCCTATTCGTTGTGTTGAATGAATTATCAACACAAGAGCTTTGATATTTAAAACGTACAATGAGATTGAAGTCTGGATAAATCGAATAATAACCACGTCTATCCCCGCTGAACTCATCAAAAAAATAAAACCTTCATAACTTCGGATATTATATATAGCACACGAGTGTGGGGGGGGGGGGGGGTATTTAAACTTTGGTTAAGCCGAAAATAATGCAGTTCATACTAGTCATGTAACGGATTTGTATCAGATCAGAGAAAAGAATGTACATAGGTACAAATTAAAAAAAATAAGATAATGATAAGACTTTTGAGTCCTAAGTATTGATGAAGTTTTATTTTCAGTTTATTAGAAATGAGGAAAAAAATGAAGAAATGTTAAAGCATAGGATCATAGCCTGGCCGGCTATGTACTACCACTGTACTGCCAAGACCGACAATCGAAATTTTTAACCATCCTTTTTATAAATAATTTGATAATTTTCCCCATTTCAAAACTAAAGTTTTTAGTGTCATATAGTATTTCGAAACAGTCCAACAGGAACTATACAGGCGAGCAGTATTAAAGCATTTATTAAGCAAACTGGGTCACTATATTTATACCCTTACTTACTTACTTACTTACTTATCTGGCGCTTAAAACCATTGACGCAGATTGGACCGAAGATTTTACGAAGAAACTTTCTCTCGAAGGCTCCCTAAGTCTTTTCATCAAAACTACTCAACGTCCAGGTTTGTGTTGCATATAATAGGACGGATATATTATACCCCCACGGATAATAGGATATTTATACCCCCACGTTTAAAAAACGGAAACGTAATTTTGTCACTCCGTTTGTAACGCCTGTAAGGAGGTGTGGTAGGTATAAAAAGTATATATATTCTTGATCAGCATCACCACCTGAGTCGATTTACTTATGTCTGTCTGTCTGTGATCACGATTACAACCGTACGTTTCAAGCTACCATCACAATATACTTAATTTAAGCTTGTATATAAGAAAATAAAATTCAAGTTAAAAAATTAGCCAAATCGGATGAAAACCACGCCTACCTCCCATGCAAAGTGACTTAATCAAACAGTCTCTTAGAATTAAACAAAAATTAATATATGGACTTGAAATTTTGCATATGAGGTTGATATTTAACAAGTTCTCTGAGTATGAAATTCAAATAAATCTGGTGAAAACCACGCCCATCTCCCATACAAGACATTTTATTGGCTGATTAAGACCTTGTATATACTTTGGTTATGCCGTGGGGGTATTTAAACTCCGGCCCAGTCGATGATCATTTCTTGCTAGTTTTTTCATTCAAATGGTATATTCTGTGTTTTCCATCCTATAAAAATTATCTGAGTATGCCATAAAGAGGCCGTGAAATTTTCTTTTTGAATATACAATATTTTTAATCTGAGACAAATGATTGTTAATGTAATTAAGTATTAAAAAAAAAAAAAAAATTACAGAAATAAATAAAATGATAATTTGCTCTGTTGAAGCTTAATTTATAATAATAAATATCTAGTATAACAACCTTGGACTCTGATAACAGCTTCGCACCAGATTTTCATTGAAAGGACGAAGTTTCTGATAGTTTCCTGTTATATTCTTTGCAATTCCTCTTGAAACACTGATTTCAAGCCACCCACGGTTGATGAAGCCATATTTCTGGCCCGTACTCTCCTTTTGATTACATCTTACCGTTGTATCATCAATCAATTTCCGTTGTATTCATTTCGATTTGCCTCTATAGCTTTTTGCATATTTTTCGCAAATTTTTCATCGATCATCGAATTGTTGGAGAAAATAGCATTTGAATGAAAAAATAAAGTAATTCAGTTTCATTACCAGTGAAGTTTCTTTTTACGGAGTCAAAGACAAAAAAAAAATTTAATATAAAATTTTCAGAAGCAATCGGGATTTGTCCAGACATATCAGAAAATATCGGATTAGTTTATGGGAATAGTAATGCGTATAAGAAGGCAAGGTGAAAATTCCCTATAAAAAAATGGCAATTTCCATGTGACATTTCTGAACTATCATCTTCTTCAATAACATTATAATTATATTATATACAAGCAACCCTGAAAAATTTGGAAAGAAGTGAATTCCGCTTCTTGATTAGATATTATTCTTGTATATAAGCTTTTACGAAGAGTGAATAACACTGAAAACATAGAGGATCGACAAATACCACTAATGCCTATTATAGGTACGTACGATATTTAAATACTCGTACCATAAAATACTCGTATAAACTGTTTTAATTTTTGGTATAGTAAAATTATCAAAAATCTTAGAACATATAATAATAATATTACAATAGGGGTATTCTCTATGCCTAGGATATGCCGTTTCACGGTGCAAGAATAGGAAATGTATAATATCTGCAATTGAGAAACAACTATGGCGGATTGTATATTTGCTATTCTTGCACCGTGCATCGGCATATCCTAGGCATAGAGAATACCCCTAATTGATTTTGTAGACATTGCTAACTTCTTAAAGCATGGGTATTTTGTGCTTGGTTAGCATTTCGTTTTGTGAAATTACTATTTAAATGCCTTATTTTTTAAAGCGATCTAGCGATAAAGTTAAAATAAATTAATGGAGTAATTGTCGCAAATTCAGTCAATCACGCATATTTCATTCCAGTTCATCCCACAGATTTCTTAGACGAGTTGATTTCACATGACTTTGGAGATCTTTCCAGGACTTTTGGAATGGGGTGTAGTTAGAACTCACGGTTTTACGTTTCTTCTAAATTTTTTACGGAGCCTTGGATGAAATCATCGACTCACCCATTATGTCACTTTGTCACAAAGATTTTGGTCCATTGAGCTTTTCATGGTTCTTCTTCAGATTTCTCCATGGTATTCTCTTCCATCACTGCCAAACACTTTTAACTTGCTTGCTCCTCCGATTTCAGAACTTAATTAACATGCGGCTAACAAAACCCATATTTTTTTTTGTGAATTGTGATTGCATATAGCTTCTTGCGTATCACTCTATGCTTGCATTTGTCTTTTATAATAGAATTCTCGAGAATATGAGAACTTCAGTTATATTGAAAGTATTATTCAAACATGGCTAAATACTTTGATACTCTAACTTGGTGATTTATAAGGAATTTTCTCATAACCCATGTCTTTTCTGGGGAAGTAACTGAGGATTGAGGAAACAACTGAGCGCTACTCTTGCGGAACAGTGCTAATCCTCTGCTTAGCTATGAAGCACTTAACTCATGTCTCCTGTCATACTTACGTCGAAGTTAGCAAATTATTAGAAAACCAAATAAAACTCGTTGGTTACTTAAAAGTTTCTCTAGTTTTACAGTAATTCTAATTTTTAATTGGGATGCCAATAAAATTAATTTATAAAAAAAAATGTCGTGATTTTTCTAAAACTCGATCTTGGATTAACAAAATAACGCACAGTGGGATTTTGGCGGAAAAAAAAATCAATTATCCGACCACTCTATTTTTATAATGTGGTCATGCAGACTTAAAGATACATGTTTAATAATGAAGAATCCATTAATGCTTTCCTTAAAATTTAATTTTTTTTATTAGAAAAGCAAAGACTGCAATACTTCCAGACCTTTTTTTTCCAACCCTATACTCGTTGTTGATATCACAGGAGTTGATGAAGAACTGATCGATCGTTTTCGAATCGTGCTGCAGATAATCACATGTGGTCAACAAATAGACTCTGCCTAAACAATTTGCTTGGGATGCGGCCGAACTTTTTGTAACCAAATATAACTGGTACTTCATGCCTGTGACTGTCCGTAAAGTTTTGATACATGGTCATTTAATAATTGATACAACTGTACATCCTATTGGTATGCTCTCCGAGGAAGCTAAAGAAGCACGTAGCAAAAACTATCGAAATTATAGGCTGATGTTTCCTAGGAAATTAATAGATCATCAACAAATACTCATGTATTCAATCGTTTACTCGTGTCATCTGATCAGATTGACAACATTGAGCAACACTCAGATGCTGCTCACATAAAGAGCTTAGGATCTGACGGATCTCAACGATTTTTAACTAAAACACCTCGAGGTTGTTTTTGTGTGAACTTTGCATTGAACTAAAGTTTTACATATCTATATTATTTAATCTCTTACTAAATTGACGTTTTACTTTTCTCTCCGTGTACATGAGTTTACTGTAGAGTTTGCGTCATTTATTAATACTTTAGGGGAAGAGAGATACAAAAACTGTCAAAACGACAAGTCGTAAAAATTATTTCATGACATATATGCATTGTTCAGTTATGTTGTTATGCGTGTTTAAATATCGCGCAGTGGACGGCATTCAAAAAACTATAAAAAAACGATGGTTGGAAAGAGTTTCCTCACTTCCTAAGATTGATGAATTTTATAGATTGGAATCTTGCCGATTCTGTTTCTTCTCTGTAAGACCGTCCGTTAGCAAGTCTGTCATTTAGTTCTTGCTGTTATGCTTCAGTTATGAATTTATGATTTTAAAAACAGATTTAATTGAATTTATAATGAAATAAATTTGTGCGTTTTGAAAACTTGTCATCATTATGAATTTCTACGTCATGATGCGAATGTTGTTTTGGGGAGCATGCACAAAAAGTGATGCCAACATTTTAAATGTTGTCGTGAAGGAATTTTGATAGACTCACTGATGGCATGTCGAATTTTAACTGGATGTATTCGATGAAGGCTATAAAATTTCTCATTTCAGAAACTCATTGGCGTACTCTTGTAAATTTCTTGTCAAGTGGAGTTGCGACTTTAAGTTGTATATTTTTGCTCGCAAATTCTTCTTATAATGTTAAGAGTGGTTTTTTATGTTACTTCGTAAGAAACCCAATATTTGAAATTTTGAATAATTTAATTAACTAAATTTAATTGTTAAAACGAATAATTTAATAGGATAATAAAATATCAATATATTCAGTTAACCTTCTAAATATTTTAATTATCCACGAATAGGACTTAACCCCTTGCCGTCATATATCAGAGGAAGAAACTTGTATTATTCAAACAATACAAGTCCGGCTTGACATGGGAAAATAAAACTTAATATATCCTAAAATAAGTTCAGGTAATACTTAAATTACCTTAATTACCTCGTGTAATTGTTGATTTCTATGAACATTTTGTATGAACCATTCTTTTAAGTCAACTTTCCTTTACATTATATTCGAACGGTTAAAATTAAAAAATATTTTTTATATATTTATATTTATTTATTTATGTTATGCATGTTTCTATATAGAACATATCTTATTTTCTTCCCATTCTACACCCAGACAAAAAAGGTTTTAAATGTAAATGTTTATACTTTGATTTAAACATTTATGGCAATGATTTAGCTTCAGAGGTTTCAATATTTGTTTTAAAGTGTATCAATATAAACCCTCCTTGTGTACACTTTGACAATATCGTCCTCCAATTTTTCGCGGTGTTGTTGTATCTCAGACATGCACTTTGAGGGCACTTGGCAACCCGCCTAAAAAAACTTTAGGTCTTGTAATTAATAGTTTCTATCAAGCCGTTCGTCCGCAGTGTACATTCAAAGTTGGTCATAGTACGGAATCGTCATAGTCAACTAAATCGTCAACTCTTTTGCGATTTTTATTGATTTGGATAAATTAACTAAGTATTTTGTAATTGTAAATTATGGCTTCTACAGTTTATATTAGCGTGCTTGCTTAATCTGACGAACAAAGAGTTGAAGCCCATACCATTTTGATAAGTATCAAAGTTTTCGAAGGCTTACCTACACCATTGATTGATATGTTATATACTTGGTTTGGGTGAATCAAACATTTTTGAAGTGATAACTTCTTTAGGCGCGTTTGGCAATTTCTGATCAGTGATTTTCTCGATTCAATCGTCAGCATACAGTTAGATTCTGCCGCTGCTTTTGTATGTTCGAGCATGTGCGCACTCGCATCCTAGTCGTTGCTACACACAATCTAACTTTTGCATTTTGTCGTTGTTGTTTGTGTCAACATTTTTATCATGCGTGTGTAGGTTTGTGCTTTTTACAGTGCCTACGTACATGCATGGTGGGCCAAATAAAAGTTTTTTATGAGTTTTTTTATAAAATGAAAAAAATTAAATTTTTTTCCTTGCTATAATACATGGACAATGCTATCCTGTTTTCCTCAAAAAACAACTTTGTCCTTGCGGGACAGGAAGACATCCTTTTTTTCCCTAAAATTTTGTTTGATCTTGAGAACCCAATACAGCTCTTGAGACCTCTTAGAATACGATCTAAATTTTTCGATACGCCCTAGTAGTCAGTTGCAATTATTGAGGTAACTTTTTTACATAAGTTGCACTTATAAATGTCTCGTAATGTTGCAAAAATTGAGGAATTGCGTGTAACAAGGGTTGAGATTATCGAGTCTGTACTGTAATATTTTATATAACATAAAAGTTATTATTTATGTACATAGATACATCTTTTAGAATTGGAAAATGAGAAGTTATCACTTCATCGTGTGGTCATAGGCACACACCTTTTTTTTTTTGTCAGGGTATCAAAGTATGTGCTTTCAAAGCAATGTATAAAACAATATATTACGTTGGTGAGTCAGCATAACTTTTTAATTTTCATAGAAATTGATTCCACCCAAGCCGGCTAGGTGAATTTACTATTGTTTTTTTTTTCTCGGTGTAAAAGAATTTTCAGTCATATGTATATTTTCAAATAAAAGATTTTTTGCATAGAAAAAATTTTTATAAAAAACGTTATAAAACGTTTGATAATTTTGATAACGAGATTACATACCAACTAAATTTGAAGGTCAGAAAAAACATTTTTGTTGCAGTTGTCCTGTAAATAATAAAAAAGACTGGTTATTGCTACTCATATTGTGAAAAGCTGCATGCGATGACCAATGTGAAAATATATGCTTCAAATGTAGATCATAATTCTTGAAATTTGTTTATATTAAATAAATTTAATATATTTTACTCTTTTTTAAACTATTTTCTAATATTTATACCCCCTATACCCTATATTATATCCCGTTTAAAAAACGTAAGCTGGGTACATTAATTTTTGTGTGTCTGTCTGTATGTCTGTGATAACGATTATAGCCTAATTTTCAAGCTATCATCACGATATTTAAGCTTCTATATAAAAAACAAAGAATAAGTTCGAAAATGAGCCAAATCGGATGAAATCCACACCTACCTCCCATACAAAGTGACTTTACCAAAAAAGAATAGCGAATATTTACCTTCAAAACTATGACGAAAATGGTTTTAACATACAAATAAAAGTTTTATTGACTGCTTAAGACTTTGAATCCACTTTGGTTTGGCAGTGGGGGTATTTTAAGTGCGGCCCAGTCGAACATCATTTCTTACTCGATTTCTTAGAAGTTGTCCAGAATCCACTTTTGCTCTCTCAGGAATAGATTTATGGCGTATTGGGGAAGATATTTTGGAAATTAAATCAAAGGCATACCAACAATGTTTTCCCTGTTTTCATAAAAATACTTCTGCCTATCATCTTGCATTATATAACAATCATTACAACCTCTGTTTTCCTACTTCTTGGAAAACTGCAAAAATGTTATCTTTGCCAAAAAATAATTCTGAATTTCGTCCAATCGTCATACTTCCTTTCCTCAGCAAGGCATTCAAAATTTTGATAAGTAATCAAATTAAACCTTGTTTAGATGATAATTTACTTTTGACTAAACATCAGTCGGGATTTCGAAGAGGTCGTAACTGTACCACAGAACTTTTGAAAGTATGTGAGAATATGCGCTCAGAGCTGGATAATAATATGTGTGGTATAGTTTTTATTTTTTTTATTTTTCTAAAGCTTTCTCTAACATTGATCATCAGCGACTTATAGAAAAACTATCTACTAAATTCTCATTTACCACTCCTATGTGCAACTTGCTGTCGTCATACCTTTGTAATCATTTCCAGTACGTTCACTATAAAAACAAAAACTCTTCCAATATGAATGTATCTTATGGCGTCCCTCATATCACTGACTCTTTCTTAACTTGCGAACATCACATCTATGCGGATGACATACAAATGTATAAGCTTTTTCCGAAGTCTCTACAGACTCAAACAGCACATGATATCAATATAGAGCAGAGAACAACTTGAGTACCTTGATATGGCGTTTTGAATGCCTCGTCCATGATACAATAAGAAGGTAGGGTAAGGAGCTTTGACAAGACCTACTGCTAATGTCAAAACCACGAAATATTGTGCTGCCATATCTAAAGATAAGATCCAATGACGAATCCATGTTTCATGGTCTCAGTAGGTAAGCGTTTTATATAAAATGCATTGCTGAAAATATTGATAAATGCGGAACTTTTAAAAAATGTTGATTTATCTTCAACAGTTTTACTGTATTAAGAAGACTTAAAAAAGTTTTTTATAAGATATCGTATGCACATTAGAATAAAATTTTTGAACAAGAAATTAAGAAAAGAAAAAGATAAACAAAAAATTGTGGGAATATTAAATTAGTGAAAATAAAGCTATAAAATAACGAAAAAATTCGTTGTTTCAATTATAGACACATTGATTCAAATTTTTCTTATTTACCCTATATTTAATTCCTTTTCTATCTGTTTATCCCACATTTATGAAATATACGGAAAATTGGCATCGCTAAAATGCATTTTGACATAGGCTGCGAACATAGTGAACGCCGATTCAGACAGGCAGGCAGACAGGCAGGTCAGCGCGACAAAACTGGATTCATACAATTTCATATAAACTTGCTCAAAGTGTGCAGAGTGGCAGCAGGCAGATCAGATCAGGTCAGGCGTGAAAGCAGGCTGGCTCAGGTTTTTCGAAGCTGATTACGAGCAGATTATGTTTTCTTGATTAGTTTTTAGACATTTTTACATATATTAAGAATAATATTATTCAATTACACTGTTCTACACGAAAACTGTACAAGACATCCCTCGCATTTATTTCATTAAGTGGTAATATATGATGACTTTCTGCATTTACAGAATTTTGGTATCACTTCGAATTTTTTGTCAAGGACCTCATAAATGAATCAGTAAAAATATTCGTACCTTGCCATTCTTGGTATATCATAACATTGCTTCTGCTCAACTGATTTTAAAAACCTTTATAAATATTACAAAGGTCAGACTTGCCTTTTTGTATTCTAATTTAAATAATAGAAATATACCAATCCATTTCAAAATAATAAACGCTAAAACAATCAACGCACATTTTTTTATTTCATTTTTACATTTTCTAGCGTTAAGAAATCAAAAGAAGCCTATTGACATAATTTTGTTAATGTTTTTCTTCAAAAGACAAGGTTTTTAATTTTCGAACTTATTAAAAAAAATTAAATCGGTTATTAAATAATAAAATTATTAACGAAAGTAGGGTTTAACATATTTTCAGAAATAAAAATTTGAAACAGAAACAACTTGCTTCTTTGTGAATGCGTTGTGAAGCGAAATTAAATGCATGCATCTCCTTGTATTTGGTTTAGTGTTCCTAATTTTTTTATGTTCTTCCTAATTTTTTAAGGTTATCATATCGTCTGACCCCTCTACCTGTGCGTCTTGAATTCTATAACCCACTTTAGGAAAGCCAAATCTGGTGTTATTTTTGGCCTATCTTCCTTCTTTTTCTAGATATAACGCTTTTTTTTAGTTTTTCAAGTTAAAATTATGTTATCGACTGACCCTCTATACTTGTGAGTGCATGGTGCACTCGGTGTGCTCGCTATGTTTTCCCTTACTTTTACTTCAGTGTCGCTCTATAATTTGATACTTTATTTCATATCAATATTTTCAAAGCACAATCATACTAACGAAGAGCTTTCAAGACATGACATTAGTGTTTAATTTGGCTTCACTTTATACAAAACATTTTTGCTCGATGTCATGACTACACAGAAATACTCTACACCTTCATAGTGTACACTATTCTAATTCTATGAATGGAATGTTTTGTACAGCTCTTGTATGTACCACTTGTTGCGCGTAACACACCGGTTAAAATATTTTTCATACAGTGAGATTACTTCAAGGTTTGTCAATTAATCAATTTTAGGATTCGAATCCGTAAACAAACCACATATGAACAAAAGTTGTCCCTTTTATCGCACATTTTAACAATGTCTTTATTAAAATTTCTTAAAAGTGTTTCACCGCGGCACTGTGGTCAGTTTTATTACTGTTATAAAACCATAGATAAAGAGATAATAAACACTTTGACAGCTGATACAAGAATTGACAAAAATTTCAGTTAGTATTCTGAAATCAGAAAATTGTGCTGCAGTTCTAAGGTTAGAAACTCACTTACTTCATTGTTGTTATCGTCCATAACTAAGTTATTTGTTAAACAATTTTGTTTTTTTTTACAACCATTGAAAATCCAATACCCTGGACTTTATACCCAATAAGCCAAAATAATCATATAAGAAGAATTTTTGATTATTTTTAATAGCTAAAAGCAAATTTAGACAAAAAATGCTCTTTCTGTTCACGTAATCCACTTACATTTGTTAAAAAATAAAATGATTTAAGACATTTCAGCAAAAATGGAAGACTGCAAGTGTAATCGTTAGTAAAAAATCAAATTTTGATGACTAGAAGCAAAGTTATGATACATCAAGTTAGAGCAAAGTACGAAAATAGAAGTGAATTATTAAAAAGGTCCTTGACGAAAAAATCGAAGTGATGAAAACATTCTGAAAACGCAGAAAGTCATCATATGGATCGGCAAAACATAAAATATCGGTGGGAGCTCTTGTACATTAAAAAAATTTTTTTTGTAGAATAGTGTTATTATTGATTTAATTGATATTTGCTATTCAACACACAATTCGTGGAACCGAAAGAAAGAACTCTGCATTTTGTTCTCAATATTTTTGTAATAACTCAACATATACAACAACAATGTATGTAGTACATGTACTCAATAATGAAATAAAATATTAGTGTAATTTATTATTGGTATGTTGTTGTGGATAATTGTTTTTCGTAGCACAATATGTATAGAATTCCTTAACAATAAAATATTCCTTAATAAAAAATTCCTTACAAACGGTATTAGCATTTAAAACAGAAAAAATGCGGAAAAAAAAACAACAGAACAATAACAAACTTTCTATTGCACTGATCTGATCTGATCTGCTTCTCGCGTTCACTCTGCACGGCAAATTTTCTAAGCAGGTTGCTGCCTGCGCCTGTCTGCCTGTCTGTCTGAACCGGCGTTCACTATGTTCGCAGCCATAAGCAGTAGGTCTTGTCAAAGCTCCTTACCCTATCTTCTTATTGTATCATGGCCTCGTCAATATACGAGCTCCGAATTTGCCTTCTGCATTAAAATTAATACGCGAATACATGCACCAATCGCTGTGGAACGAATGGCATATAGTACGAGCGCTTGCGATTACGAATGCCTACGAATCAAGAATACCCAACGAAATAAGACATGAGCAATATTTGCCATAAGCAATGAAAATCCATGCTTTTATGTCCATTCGCACCAAGGAAAGCATGTTAAGTACACATTTATACAATTGTCCAAAACATAAAAGTTTGAAGACTTCGTCAAGACTTTGCTGTAACCGAATATGAAGTCAGTTTTTCTTCTTCAGTTTTCCTCTGACCACTCCTTAGGGGGCTCCCATACAAATTTAATGATTTTTGTATATTTATTCCCTATACTTGAACAGGGGGGTTTTAAGGGAGAGTCGGAGAGGGTTATCATGTATTATCGACCCCCATTACATTTTCAAAATTAACATTTTTCCCTTGACGACCTTTTCCCACTGACCACTCCTTACAGGGGCTCCCATACAAATATTATGATTTTTGTATATTTATTCCCTACAACTGAACAAGGGGGCTTTAAGG
Organism: Pherbina coryleti; assembly: GCA_943735915.1. Classification (NCBI taxonomy): domain Eukaryota; kingdom Metazoa; phylum Arthropoda; class Insecta; order Diptera; family Sciomyzidae; genus Pherbina; species Pherbina coryleti. The sequence goes on along the minus strand of OX030952.1, from coordinate 58,473,583 downwards.
GAAGGTCGGAGAGGGTTATTATGTATGGCCGACCCCTATTACTTTTGCAAAATTAACATTTTTTCCTTGGTGACCTTTTCCCTCCGACCACTCCTTACGGGGGCTCCCATAAAAACTTTATGATTTTATGAAAAATTCATGCAGCAGCAGATACTCGAGTTTTATAGCCTGAACACATTCACCGCAACATGCAACGAACTACATGTCTCCATTCTGTGGTTGTAGAGAAAAGTTAAGTGACTTGATTTTAATCAGTTTTTTTGATTTTTAATAAAAGCGACAGCAGCAAACTTCATCATAAACCAATGCTGAAACTTAGATTCCCGTTCTTCATCCTTCTAAGCGTTTCTTCCAGTAAACGCAGTGCAAGTTTCTCTGATGCTTGCCGCTACCATCCATGCTTACCGCTTGCTGAACCGCGTGTGTGAACGCTTGCTGAACTTCCAGAGTGTGAAGAATTCTTTCCATGCACCATCCCTAAACCTTAAATTTTTGTATTCCTTCTTACTGAGATCGTACAAGAGCTTATGCATCCATACCTCTTCAATGAGGACTTCGTATATATCCCTGGGTAAAATAGAAAAAGCGTCCGTCCGTCCGTGGCGTCCTAGTGCGTGGCCGCTATGTCAAAGAACCTGGAGACCCATTTGAATTAAAATAATTTTTCTGTACGGCCGCCACCTCTCTGCAGACAATGGCAAACCTCAGAGAGTAATCAAATGCCATGTAAAGCTTCTTGAGAATAAGAACATTCCGTTCATCGCCGTTCGGAGTCGGCGTTAAACATGTAGGTCCCTTTCTCGGTCAATTGTGTACAAACTTAATAACACGCACAACACAATTGATCATAAGAAGCTAGGTCAAAGTCCTTTCAAGGGCTGAAATGGCCAGTTATTTATTTATTTTTTTTTTTTTAATAGAAAAAGCATTTTAAATTCTTTGTTTTATAATTTAATATAATTTAATACTCACCTTCAAACTTTTAATTGAAATAAATTTACCATTAGAAAAACAAACGAGCTCTTGAGCAGCCGGCACGAAACAAAAAACACTGACAAATGTAAACAATAAAAGAAATTTCCATTTGCCGCATGTCAAATTAGAATTAAATTGAAGCCAACGACAACGACAACGACAACTTTCGCGAAAGTCGCCAAGATTTCGTCCCATAAGAAATACATGTAAATTTTTAAGTGACATATGGCGCTCGTCGCTTGTCGTATGCAATGTGTTCAGGCTATTAAGCGAAGCATCCAAATGTCTGCATTATCTGGACGCTGCCTTTGGATCTATTCGCAATCGTGACAAACTGTGCTTAGCACCAATCGTTGTTTACGAACTCCAGTGCATTTATTTTTGTATGCGATTCTGGCCGACGACGAATGTTATTTGAGTGGCAAAAAATTACGAATGGTCTCATGCAGATCTCTGATAAAGAGCTTGACTGAATACTTTATTTATAACTGAACTTAACCTTAGTGATATGTTTAATCTTCTTACTTTACTAATGCTGCATAAAATCATGTATAGAAAGGAGCCTGATTATCTATTTGAACTTTTGAGGTTTTGTAGAAATCAAAGAACAGAGCAACTCATATTGCCCAGGCATAAGAATCTCTTGACCTCTCGTCATTTCTTTGTTTATGCGATACATCTTTGGAATACGCTACCTATTGATCTAAAGCGCATTTGTAACACAAACACATTCAAGCGAAAGCCCTTTGAACACCTTTCATCTGTTCTTTAATAACCTTTCTGCGTATTTTCATATCTTTCTTTCTCTGCATCTTTCCTTTTTTTCGCCTTGTTTTTTTTTCTAATTGTTTTATTTTTCTTTACTCTACTTAAAATCTGTTATATATTGTTAATTTTTTTTTTTTTTTTTTGTTACGATGAATTAATATTTCTATATCTATGACTAATAATAACTATGAATACATGTACTATTTATAAGAGAAATCTTACTGTACAAGGAATTTTCAGTTTCAAATAAATAAATATATAAATGTATATCAATGGGAAGAGGTGGGAACTTTGATAATCTGGGATTTTCAGAAAAAAGGGACCCCTTAGCACTGCTACGATATTAATACCAAAAGTAACTCCAACTGCTCATATCCAAAGGTATCGAAAGTAGCTCCAGAAATAATGACACTGTGTTTAAAATTGTCTTGTGACACATGCATATTTTCCTTAGAATTCAGCGATAATTTCTTGGAATTAAATCTTCCCACCGTATTTTATTCAAAAAAACATTGGCGACGCGATATGATACAGAATTATAACTCGAATCGCCGTGTCGTATGGTATAGAAAACATTTTATATCAAGTTTCTATTCATTAAAATTGTTGTTATTATGTGATAAAAGTATTTAACTTCAAGAATTGTCGTGAATATCTGTTATCAGCTCAAAAGAAGAAAAAAAAAAAAAACTTGGTCGTAATACCAACAAAAAATGCTGAGAACATCGACTTTTGCTGAAATTAGATTTTATTTTTGCTTAAAATTTGTCTCGTCTTTGTGATTAGCTTAGCACACGCAAAAGGTGTCCGAGTACATAATGGTTGGTATTCGTGTTTTCATGGAATTCCGGTACAATTTCTTGGAAATAATTTTTCCCATTGGGGTATTATTTCATAAAGTTGTGATACTGGATAGTCTGTTGGTAACGCTTAGAAGTGAGAAGCTTTTGGTCTGTAGAGTGTAGACCTCAGCTAATATATAGGCTGTCTCAACGTGCTGGTTTCAGACTTGAGCTTAAGTGAAATAATTTTACGTTTCATATTTTTGAAAGGCGAAATAAATGTAATTAAAAGCGAGAATAGGAAAGAACTGAAGGTCATCTAAAGAAGTATTTGAATTCAATGTGTATTAACAGCACAACAGCAATAACATAAGTTAACAAAAATTTGAAAAAAACGCAATTTATACAATTATTTTGTGTTATAAAAAAAACGGTTTTTTATTCAAAAATTTCTCACAATTCTACAAAATCTTTTCGTTTGGAAAATACATATGCCGGCGAGTATTTATCTATTCAAAATAGAACTTTTTTAATTTTTTTTTTTTTTAAGTATAGTCAAATGGGTTGGACATCATAAAAGATATACAGTACGAAACTTTTTTATAACGGCTTTAATAATGTAAAAATGTTGTCGAAGAAATATAATCTTCTGAACACGATTTAATGCCATGATTTTTCTTGTTCTTGGCTTGGACTAGTTTGTTTTGTACCTTTTCATATAGTTAAAAAGCTACTTTATTTAAATCAATCGTAGAGATATCAACTCGGTATCGAAATAAGCCCAGGTAAGTATTTCTAATATATTTAATGTCATGCTCTCTTCTTTGGTGACTTAAGCTAATATTACTTTCAATTAAATGTTATTTTACTGGTTGCTTTTGAAAAATTGTAAATATCTTTAAATACTCTTTTACCTTTTGTTAGCAAAAGAATTGAATTTATTTTCCGGAAGGAAGTTAAACAGTTGGCCATTAAAATACATTTTTACGATTGTATTGATTGTAATCTGACAGATACTTTATGTACTTGTTTTTCATAGTTTCATTGCTAAGGTGTGAGCTGTGATTGACGACCTTACAACGTGGGCGATAAAAACATTCTTTGAACATTTTACTTTTATGCCTTCGCAGTTGTCAGGTTATGAGCATTCTTGGATTTTCTATTGAATATTAATTGAACAATTGAAGTATGACCTGAATGACAACTCTGTGTGTTAATAAGTGTCGAAGTGTTAAGATATTAAGATATATCCGGTATTGAGTTTGATTTTGAATACAGAATCCTTAAAGTATAATATGTGTGGAGAACATTTTTGACAATCACAGTACAAAGCAGAGAACATAAGTAAAGTGAACTCAATTTTTAGTTCTTATTTGTTGATTGCAGAAGAAGTCATTCTTAACTTAACATTTGACTTACTTCGGCCAATTTCTCCCATCCAATTTTCACTTAAAATTTCAAGTGAAACTCCTCAGTAAAAATGAACTCAGTTATACCATGAAGAGTTATATTTTATATTATTTAAATATTTATCAAAATATTACTCACAAATTGTTAAAGTAGCACAAATCGGTTCATTGTTCACATTTCTGAAAATTTACAGTTTCATATTTTTTAACTATTTTGCATACTTCATTCGCAAAAGTTCTCAACACTACACATTTTTCTTAGATGTTCCAGATTTCCGGAACTTAAATTAAATCTATTATAGAAGTTTTCTGCGCAGTGGAGTGTCCTAACAAGAAAGTTGGGTTCGAGTGTCCGATCGATGGAAATTTTACGAACCGCAGTTTGTGATTTTGACTGGATGAGGTTTGACTAATTAGACAATATCTGTAGTTAAAAATTACGTATATGCTCGCAAAAGATATGATATGAATAAAATCTGAAGTTAACAAATTATTATCTTTTGAAACAATGCGCCAAACTCTAGCCAAGTTCTTCTCTAAAAGATAGCGAATATGTATATAATATATTTAATTATAATATAATATATATGTATAATATATATAATATATATAATTAGATATATATTATCTTTTCTGCGGATTTTCATTTTTCTGTGAAAAATTTCAATCTTCCCCTGAATGTGGTGATTTTTTGTAACTATGTCCTTTTTTTAAACTTTTCATAGGCTTTTCCTTTTTTGTAAACTATTCCACTTTTTCCCTAAACAATATTTCCACGAACTATCTCTCTTAACCCTCTACTACATAACAATGCATTTAGGCACACTTACGTTTGTATTCAAATCTAGAACTGAAAACCTTTTTTCCAAATTCAGAAGTCAAATCATAGATTATATATCGGTTCTATGCACTTCGGGTAACATTTTTAGTAACGTAAATTTTTTTTTCTTAGCGCATTTTGTAATTATTGTCAGTTGTAATTGTAAATTGTTTTGCACGGAAAAATCATGTATTAGATGGTTAATCTACACTCTATAAAAAATGCAACCTGATTGCGTACAGTAAATGTAGTACAATAAATGTAGGCAATCAGTTGTCAGCAATTTTTGTAGTAAAACATTGCTAAACAGAGCGTTTATTAATAATGTTTCTCTCTCTTGTATTATTTTATGAGCGAAAACGCACTAAAAAAGCGGGAAAAAAGAGAGGAAAGAGACAAATTTACAAAAAATGCTTAATTTTTGGCTGAATTTAAAGCTCATGCCATGATACAAATACAAGGAAAGCTCATTTTAAGATGGCTGCTTAATTGAGAAATTTTGCAACAACAAAGCTGTACACTAAGGGAAATAACGCATATTAACATTATCCACGCCTGAGTATATATTTCATTTAAATATTTACGCGGATAAATCAAATATTTTCCTTACAACTCGTTTTTTTCCCGTATTTAAATTTTATTTATGCCACACACTGACACACATATTCCACACAGCTGCCAAGCAGCCGCCAAGCAGCAGCAGCAACGCACTCTGTTCCTGTGCGATGCTGCTGCAGTTTCTTCGCACCAGCAGTTGCAGGTCTTATAGTTCTCATTTAGTTAATGTTTCAAGGGTAATATATCATGGATATTTGGCAAATATGATTTGTGAGTGCGGTGGTGAGTGCGATGCATGATGAATTCATGTAAGGTGGAGTGGCAACTCGGTATTTTGTCACTCCACTCTACATGATTTCATCATGCATCGTACTCACCACCGGAATCACAAATCATATTTTCACAAAAAAAAAATAAAATATACAACTAAATGGCGTTTGATATGGACGCAGCTCTTGGGAAATATTCAAATAAATTGTTTTTCAATTTCAATATTTTTCTATAAATTTTCCTTAAATGCGATAGTTTTATTTTCAAATAGTAAATATTTGAAAGATATTTAAATATATTTGTGCATAATTTTAATATAGTTTTTATTAATTCTGTTTAAATATTTTAATATTTAATTTAATTAAAAAAGTGTTTAAATAAATTTTAAATATTTACGTAGTCGATTTAAATAAATGCGTTATTGGTGCAAAAATTACTCGCTTTTTGGATAAATTAAAAAAGTTTTGGATAAATTTAATATTTTTTTCCCTTAGTGTAGGAGTTACAAACGCCAAACGTCAAAAGCAACTACAACAATTAGAAAAACTAAAAGTTTTTATATAAATAGGCGTAACCAAAACAGTTTGGAACTATTTTCTCCCATATTTCTCAACCGCTTTTGATACTTTTTTTAAATGAATGAGGTAGGGAGAAGAAGTTCTCTCCTCACAAAAAGGAGAGGAAGAAAAAAAAAATGTTCAGCAACGTTTCGTTAGATTTTTTATTTCTTTACACTACAGTATGAGTTCAGTTATATTTGCACATGAGCGAAGAAAGAGAGAAAAAAACGAAGGATATAAACAGAAACGACCGATTTTCTGTGTATATCCATGGTTGAATTAATAAGGTTGTCTCGGGGCTGATCGTACTCTCTTCTCAGTACCCTCAGTTGTCAAAATCAATGAAAAGCAACAACATCAACTTCATCGACTTTACATGTTATCAATTTTCGCTTTCAGATTTTGTATGAACTGTCAACTTCGATTTGACAGTTATGGGAACTCGGTGTCACCCTTGCGTCAACCTTATTTACTCAACCATGTGTATATCTATCGGCCACAGAAAGTGCACACAAAAAGAATGTTCCATATAAGCGATTCGCATAAAGTAAAGAGGAAATAAGACTAGACGCCAAAACAGACCTTTTTTCTATTTTTAACCGACTTCAAAAAGGAGGAGGTTCTCAAGTTCGTTGGTTTGTCCGCTTTTTTTTTTTTTTTTTTTTTTTAAATATATGTACATCGATAACTTCTAAACACTTGCCCGATTTCCGTAATTTTTTGCCAACAGATAGATATCATGAACGCGGAGGTCCTTTTTTAAAAAAGTGGGCGATATTCGACACAGGGGCGTGTCAATATTAGAAAAACAGTGTATTTCTGTTATTATTGACACTATTGTACTGAAATTTACAGTTTAAATACTGGAGTAGGCAGCACTATTACAAATTACGGTCAATAAAGTGGGCGGTTTTTGACAAAGGGGTGTGGTCATATTATAAAAACACTGTATCTCGAATAGTATTGACACTACGGTACTGAAATTTGGTACAGGAGTTGACACAATTTTAAAAAATTACTGTAAAGAAAGTGGGCGTTATTCGACAAAGAGGTGTGGCAATATTAGAAACACACTATATAGCATATAGTGGCATATAGTGGCGTCCGTGGCGTAGTTGGTTAAAGTGCGTGGCCGCTATGTCAACGAACCTGGAGACCCGGGTTCGAATCCCAGCAGCGACAGAAAATTATTTGAATTAAAATAATTTTTCTGTACGGCCGCCACCTCTCTGCAGACAATGGCAAACCTCAGAGAGTAATCAAAATGCCATTTAAAGCTTCTTGAGAATAAGAACATTCCGTTCATCGCCGTTCGGAGTCGGCGTTAAGCATGTAAAGGGTGTTTTTTTTAGGGGTTTGTTTTTCGAATTGAAATAAAACACAAGAAAATCGTTTTAATGTCCATCAATTTGGCTTTATTGGAAGGATAATTGTATGCCATTTATGTTTAAATATGATTTCGGGCATGTAGCCGCCGCGGCTGGCTCGAATAAAGCCAATTCTACAGGTCCAATTTTCAACCACTTTTTCGAGCATATGGGGCCGTATTTCGGCAATAACGCCACGAATGTTGGCCTCCAAGTCCCCTAACGTTTCTGGTTTGTTGGCGTAGACGAGCGACTTCACATATCCCCAAAGAAAATAATCCAATGGTGTCAAATCACACGATCTTGGTGGCCAATTGACAGGTCCATTCCGCGAAATTATGCGCTCATCGAATGTTTCCTTCAATAAATCGATTGTGACGTGCGCTGTGTGGCATGTAGCGCCGTCTTGTTGGAACCACAACTCATCCACATTCATGCCATCCAATTCGGGAACAAAATAGTCGGTTATCATGGCTATATACCGGTCTCCATTAACGGTAACTGACTCTCCAGCATTATTTCGGAAGAAGTATGGCCCAATGACTCCACCAGCCCATAGAGCACACCAAACAGTCAGTTTTTGTGGATGTAATGGCGTCTCAAGGATCTCATGTGGATTCTCTTCACTCCAAATGCGGCAATTTTGCTTGTTGACGTAGCCATTCAACCAAAAATGAGCCTCATCACTGAACAAAATTTTGCGATGAAAATCAGCATCGAGATCAATCTCATTTTCGGCCCATTTCCAAGCGTTGTTCTTTTGTCAACCTGTTCATGATGAAATGGCAAACCAAACTGAACATAAATGACATTAGAGTTGCCAGATTTGACCACAAAATGCCAGTTTTATCTCTATTCGAAAAACAAACCCCTAAAAAAAACACCCTTTAGGTCCATTTCTCGGTCAATTGTGTACAAACTTAATAACACGCACAACACAATTGATCATAAGAAGCTAGGTCAAAGTCCTTTCAAGGGCTGAAATGACCAGTTATTTATTTATTTTTTATTTATCTATATAGCATATATTATTGACATTAGAGTGGGTAGGCATAGTTATTACAAACTACAATCAATAAAGTGGGCGTTATTTGACAAAAGGGTGTGGTCATATTAGAAAAACACTGTATCTCGAATAATATTGACACTAGGGTACTGAAATTTAGTACATGAGTAGGCACAGTTACTAAAAATTACGGTAAAAAAAAGAAGGCGTTATTCAACAAAGGGGTGTGGCAATATTATTAAAATACTATATCTCAGTTAATATTGACACTAGGGTACTAATATTGGGTATTCAGGTAGGTGAGTAGGTAGAATCATTACAAAAGTGGGCGGGATTGTACATAGGGTGTGGCACTTTAAGGAAATTATTATATATCGGTTAATATTGATACTTGGGAACTGAAATTTGGCACAGGGCTAGGTAAAATTATTATAAAGTACGGTTAATAAAGTGGGCGGGATTAGAGAAAGGGCGTGGCACTTTAATAAAAATTGTAAAGAGACAGAAATGGATAATACCCAACAAACTTTCAGGAATTAATCAAACTAATTTCTTAAGAACAAAGTGCCATTTTTGAAATTTTACTCAAGAATACTATTACATAAAATTTTTCATATTCTCTAAAAAGGAAGAAATAAAAACTTTTTAACAAAAAAAAAACCGACGTCAAGATCACTACAAAGTAAAAAATAATTTTAAATAACTTTTCCCATTAATTTCTTGATCAAATTTTAAAAGTTATATACATATATGTATTATAATATTGGAAATCTTATCATTTTCATTTTTTCTATTTTGTTTTATTATCATCAATATATTAATTGCTTTATGAACATAAAAGCTTTGGAGTCGGCGCTAGTTTTTGACACACAATCATGATCATTTACCATCTTTGCACTATTTTAAACTTTTTTATTTGATGCTATGCTGCCTTGGTGACACTGTAGTAATTTTAAAAACTTTGTACACATAAACATTCTCATTATGCTGGTTTGGGTGAGCTTGTAAAGCTCATATTGAATATGATATAGTGTGTAACAGCTGCACAAATAATGCATGGAACACATTGGCTACATTCAGCGTACTCAACAATTGCCAACTGAAAGAAAAAAAACCCTAAAAAGCTTTTATATTCATAAAGTTAGTAATATTTTTATGATTATAAAACAAATTAGAAAAAATTGAAATAAAAAGATTTCGACTAAGTAAGATAAGCGCCGACTTCAAAGCTTTTATGTACATTAAGCAATTAATATATTGATGATAATAAAACATGATAAGATTTCCAATATTATAATACATACATATAAATAACTTTTAAAATTTGATCAAGAAATTAATGGGAAAAGTTATTTAAAATTATTTTTTACTTTGTAGTGATTTTGACGTCGGTTTTTTTTTTTTTGTTAAAAAGTTTTATCATTTTGCCACTCACATAGTGCTGGTCAAGTGATGCTAAATTTTTATGGAAAACATATGTTTTTTACGTTTATTTTGAATAAAATTTTATTTATTTGAAAGCAATTAAAATTTCAAATTTGATTTGAATAAAATGCGTTGTGAAGTGGAATTTTTCTGGAAAATATATTGTTACCAATCTATAAGACTATGAGACCTTAACATAATTACCAGTTCACCATGCATGCATGCCAATTAATTTTTTCAAAAATAACAAAAAACAAATTCGAACTGTCCAGAAATTAGAACCTTCCATTTCAATATTGAACGCTCTGAAATTAGAACCTGATTCTAATTTCTGGACGTTTTTTTATTTATTAAATGCATAAGTGATCTTGGTTCATCGATATAAATATAAATAGGGGAATTATATGACAAAAAAAAACATTAAATTAAAAACACTAAAAAAACATTAAAAACATTAAATATCAATAAATATAAAATAATTTGTGTTAACATACATTTTTATAACCAGTTTCATTCTCTTCTTTTAAATTTCTGTGAAAGAAAAGTCCAGAAATTAGAATATTTCAGACGCGTGGAACAAAGTGGTTTTAATTTGTGAGAGTCTACTGTATAAATACACTTATCCTCCGTTTTACACGGTACTTGTTTAGCACGTTTTCGATCTTACACGGTTTTTAGTTTGTGATGAAAGTGACTATTTCCCACTCTGAAAAAGAAGTGAACACTGAATATATGATTCTTACTGATAATCATTTATATTTCAATTTTTTTTTTTTACTTTGTACATTTTTAATTTGTATGAAATATAGGGCGCATCGAATTACAATTTTTTTTCGAATTTCACATTCTAAGAGGTCTCAAAAGTTGCTTGGGGTTGTCAAGATCATCCAAAAAAAATGTTAAGGAAAAAAAAGGATGTTTTCCTGTCCCGCAAGGACAATGTTTTTTTTTGAGGAAAACAGTAAAAAATAACGACCTTAAAATGCTTTGACTTTTATAAAAAAAACTACGTATGTCTTAAAGAAAAAGTAGGTATAGGCTTAAACTAACAATATATTGGTAAACACGATGCCACTCACGATTCTTATCCACAATGTCCTGTGTGAAGGATATTCGAAGCTAAAGTTATAATTGAGATAGTACAGAACTTTTGATTGTTACCTAATAGTACCTAATTGGTAACAAATAGCACCTAATTTTGATAATACCAAACGGTGGTATTAATTATACTGTTAACGTATTCCTTAAATTTGCCGAATTAATAATTAGCATATTTTTTGCATATGCATTTTCCTATTTTTGAGAAATGTATACTTGAATGTGGCGACCGTGGCGTAGTTGGTTAAAGTGCGTGGCCGCTATGTCAAAGAACTTTGGAGACCCAGGTTCGAACCCCAGCAGCGACAGAAAATTATTTGAATAAAATAATTTTTCTGTACGGCCGCCACCTCTCTGCAGACAATGGCAAACCTCAGAGAGTAATCAAAATGCCATGTTAAGCTTCTTGAGAATAAGAACATTCCGTTCATCGCCGTTCGGAGTCGGCGTTAAGCCTGTAGGTCCATTTCTCGGTCAATTGTGTACAAACTTAATAACACGCACAACACAATTGATCATAAGAAGCTAGGTCAAAGTCCTTTCAAGGGCTGAAATGGCCAGTTATTTTTTATTTTTTATACTTGAATGCAATTTGTTAACTTTTTCAAAAAAATTAATATAAGATTTTATATCTCGGGTATCAGAAATAGTACCGAATAAACTTTTCTCAATTTGGATTCTTCAAATATTTCTAAACAACACCCTGTCTAAAAGTATTAATTTAAAATACCAGCTAAAGACCACGATTTCAGATTCACGGTCAGATCTGGGAATTCTTTTCTGGCAATTTAACTTTCTACCTTAAAAATATAGAGAAAAGAAAAAAAATGCGTGCAGATTATTTAATTTTCATCAATAACTCCAACTTACCTGAACTTCCTTTGTTATAAAAAGTCGGTTTCTTCTTTTGATTCATATAGAAAGAACAGATAAATTTTAAGATTTGTCAACATATGTATTTGGACATGGCTCTGATCTGACGAAATATTATTTTCTAATCTTGTTCTTCTTAATCTTAAATGGAGAAGCAATAATATCTCCTTTTTCGGCTACTTCTCTTTAAGAAATAATCAGAAGGACTTACAAAAAGTATCCTTTTCTTTTTGGGTGTGTAGCATAAAATATGAAGAGTAATAAATTTACAACATCCTGCCACTGAACGAGCAATAATAAATTTTTATCGCCTTCTCAAACTTCAAATTCAAATTCAATTTAAAATTTTATTGCACAACATGCGAAATACTCACACTCTGAAACACATTTGTAACCCTTGCCACGACATGTTCCTTCTACACCCCGAAGCAACGGATTCTTTTGCTTTTAAAATTTTAACCCATTTTTCCTTATATTTGATATTTATTAACTGCTCATGGCGATAATAGACCGAGACCGAAACGAGTTGGGGAATCTGAACAACAACAACAACAACAACAACAACAGCACTGTTTTCAGCCGGGTGGGTGAAGGCAATTCAACAATGTCGCATGTTGAAAATTTTAAGTTCGAAAACACAAGTTGTCGCTGTTGTAGTTGTAGCTATTGTTGTCGCTGGCATCGAGTGTTGATTTTCACATTTTCTAATAGAAAATAACAATTTTAAATAAAATTTATAGCGTTGCCAACATGTGTTGAAAATTACTGAACATTGACACATTTGAGAACATTGTTCAAGGGCTTAAAACAGAAAAAAAAAACATAGCAAAGAACTGAAGAAAACTTCTCGTCCTGCTTGTCATTACAAAGGAAATTTTGTTGAAAGATGTTTAGATTTTAATGCACTTCCTAATAAGGCAAGGTAAGGAAAGTTAAATCACATAAAATATACAGTGGACGTCCAATAGTACGTACTTTCGTTTCCACGAATTTCCAATTGTACGAATGGTAAACTTTTCGCATTGGCAGCTCTGTAATACGAATATAAAAAATATTTGCTATTCGATAATACGAATAACTGTATTTTTTGTAAGAAAAAAGTTTAACTTCGAAGTTTTTTACTTGTTTTTTTTCTGCTGTCAATTGCGAAATATTAAGTTGGTATCAGATTTTATAGTGATAACAAGTGCCACGTGTCGTGTGTTCTACATTTGCTACATACAAAATGTTCAAAGTAAAAGAAGTGAAAGAGAAGCAAATTTCTTTAGAAAATAAGTTGAAAATTATTATTATATTTGTATTTTTTGCTTTAAATAAAAACTAATTTAAATTAAAATATCTGCATGTGTTTTATTTAAATTAAAAATGGAAAAACCTGTCGTCCAATAATACGAATTTTCCAACATTACGAAAAGGCCTGACATTATATAATTCGTACTATTGGACGTCCACTGTATTGAGAAATGTGCAAGATATTAAGAGGTTTTTATTTTTGTAGCCATGTTTAAATTTCATAGTATTTAAATTTACATTTAAAAAAATATGTAATGGGTCTGTTTCCATACAAGTCTTAAGTCAAGTTTAAGTAAAGTTCAAGTTGTGAGAATAATTCGATTTACATATGTTTCAAAATCAGAAAATTTGTCATAGAGAACGAACCTGGCTTCACACACAAATGTCTCATTAAAGGTCTTAATTAAAATGAAGGTGATTTGTCTAATTTCTTAATAGAAGGATACGAATGCTTAAAATTGGTCTCATACACCGAGAAAAAAAGCAATAGTAAAATCATCTAAGTCGACTTGGGTGAAAAGAATTTGTATGAAAATTAACAACTTATTCTTATTCACCAAAGTAATATATTGTTTTATACATTGCTTAGAAAGCACATACTTCGATACCCTGCCAAAAAAAAAATGTTTGATTCAAGTCAAGTATTCCCCAATAGTGTAGGTAAACCATTGAAAACTTTGACTTTATTAAAATGGTATGGACTTGAACACTTCGTTTGTCAGATTAAGCAAGCACGCTAATATGAAATGTTGAAGCTATAATCTATAAATTACAAAATATTAATTAATTTATCCAAATCAATAGCTGTAAGTTAAACATGTAACTAAGATGTTTTGACGAAAAACTTAGGAGGCTGAAAACTTCCAAAGACATCTTATAAATTATACTATGTTTTTTGTTCATTTTGCATAAGCGTTTTGTATGAAGAATTTTGTGTCAATCATCCGTTCAGCGGGAAAAATAAGACAATTAAAATGGTTCTTTAACACTTCCTGTGTCCAGTACTGTATTTAGGAATAGGCCCGTGCCAAGGGCGGCAACATTTTAGAGGCGGCAAAATTTTGAGGGTTGGAAAATTTTGAGGAAAATAAAACTTAGGAACGGAATCAATTTGGTTGTAGCAGAGTTGACACGGCGGCAAAATATTTTCGTAGCTAGTTCATCAAGAAGCTGAAAATAAATCAATAATCTAGTTTGACGCGTTGTGTAAAGTTTTGGGAGACCTTATTTTGAGCGACAAATGTTTAAGGAAAACTAAACAGCAAAAACGCCGCTTGCATGAAGTGAATAAAATAATGTAGATAACTTGTGCAAAGGTTTACATTTGGTTTACAAAAGCTTTTACTTTAACATGGGCATGTTATTGGCGGTAATTTAAAAAATCAATCAGTATTGCCAATAACGCATATTCGGTTTAATATATTTTCCAAGTAAAAGTTGAGAAGGGGTAAGTGTAAATCTTTATTTATCTTGCTGAAACACCTGTTTTTAAAATCAATTAACTAGCATTTCAATTTTTTTATAGTTGGATTTATTATTAAAGGATACAAAACACACTGAAAAAATCAAAGAGTATTTACCATCATGTTCCAATACATCTAAAACCACCGCAAATACGATGCAATCGGTAATAGGAGGAGGTTTGATTCTTTATTTATATCAATTGTTAGATATGTTCCCAATAGAGCTAAAGACAAAGTAAAATAACAATTATTAAAATATTTGATAGGAACTTGGACGGTCTATAAAATAAAATAAATAAATACACTGGCCATTTCAGCCCTTGAAAGGAACAAATTGTGTTGTGCGTGATATTAAATGTTTGTACAGAATTGATCGAGAACTGAACCTACTAGTTTTATGCCACCTCTGAACAGCCAATGTGCATGTTCTCAAAAAGCTTAACATGGCAATATTAACTCTCTGAGGTTTGCCATTGTCTGCAGAAAGGTGACAACCGATCAAAAAAAAAAATTTCGAATGAAAAAATTTTCTGTATCTGATTGACGATGAAGCCTCGATACTCGCGGCCTAAAAATTTGCACCGAGTGGCTCACGCACTTAAACGAACTTGGGCGGTCTACTCAGCTAATTTCTGAAAAGACGGTTCTTCCAGTTCTACGGTTGAAAACAATAACCCAATCTTTTTGAAAACACAATCGTAAGCAATTAAGCAATTGGCAGCTAAAGCTTTTAAAATTACTTTTAAAATAAGATTTCAAATGACTACAGTGTCACCAAGGCAGCATAGCATCAAATAAAAAGTTTAAAATAGTGCAGGGATGGTAAAAGATCATGATTGTGTGTCAAAGATTAGCGCCGACTGTAAAGCTTTTATGTTCATAAAGCAATTAATATATTGATGATAATAAAACAGAATAGAAAAAATGAAAATGATAAGATTTCCAATATTATAATACATATAAATTACTTTTAAAATTTGACCAAGAAATTAATGGGAAAAGTTGTTCAAAATTATTTTTTACTTTGTAGTTAAAAAGTTTTTATTTCTTCCGTTTTAGAGAACATAAAAAATTTTGTGTAATAATATTCTTGAGAAAATTTCAAACATGAAACTTTGTTCTTAAAAAATTTGTTTTAATAATTCCTGAAAGTTTTGTTGGGTATTTTCCATTTCTGTCTCCTTAAAATTTTTATTAAAGTGCCACGCCCTTTATCTAATCCCGCCCACTTTATTTACAGAACTTTATAATGATTCTACCTAGCCCTATGTCAAATTTCAGTTCCCAAGTATCAATATTAACCGATATATAGTACTTTCCTTAAAGTTCCACATCCTATGTACAATCCCGCCCACTTTTGTAATGATTCTACCTACCTGCATACCAATATTAGTACCCTAGTGTCAATATTAACTGAGATATAGTATTTTTATAATATTGTCCCACCCCTTTGTTGAATAACGCCCACTTTTTGGACCGTAATTGTTAGTAACTGTGCCTATCCATGTACTAAATTTCAGTACCCTAGTAACAATATTATTCGACATACAGAATTTTTCTGATATTGCCACACCTCATTGGTGAATAACGCCCACTTTCTTGACCATCGTTTGTAATAACTATGCCTAACCATGTACTAAATTACAGCACTCTAGTGTCAATATGTTTCGATATATAGTGTGTTTATAATATTGCCACACCCCTTTGTCAAATAACGCCCACTTTATTGACCGTAATTTGTAATAATTCTGCCTACCCCAGGTCTTTTACTGTAAATTTCAGTACCCTAGTGTTAATATTAACTGAGATATAGTATTTTTATAATATTGCCACACCCCTTTGTCAAATAATGCCCACTTTATTGACTGTATTTTTTAATAACTATGCCTACCCATGTACTAAATTTCAGAACCCTAGTGTCAGTATTATTTGAGATACAGTGTTATTCTAACAATGCCACAATGTCGAATAACGCCCACTTTGTTGACCCTAATTTTTAATACTTGTTCCTATTCCTGTACTAAATTTCAGAACCCTAGTGTCAATATTATTCGAAATTCAGTATTTTTCTAATATTGCCACACCCCTTTGTCAAATAACGCCCACTTTCTTTACAGTAATTTTTAAAAATTTTGTCTACCCCTGTACTAAATTTCAGTACCCTAGTGTCAACACTATTTGAGATATAGTGTTTTTCTAATATGACCACACCTCTTTATTGACCGTAATTTGTAATAATTCTGCCTACCCCAGTACTTTTACTGTAAATTTCAGTACGCTAGTGTCAATATTAACTGAAATACAGTGTTTTTCTAATAGTAACACGCCCCTTTGTCGAATATCGGCCACTTTTTTAAAAAAGGACCTCCGCGTTAATGGTATCTATCTGTTGACAAAAAATTAGGAAAATTGGGCAAGTGCCTTAGGAGTTTTCGATGTACATACATTTAAAAAAAAACGGACAAACCAACGAACTTGAGAACCTTCTCCTTTCTGAAGTCGGTTAAAAATGGAGAAATTCAACCTAGAGCTGGCACCATATTTTGTGCTCCATGTACTTTTTAGCAATAACAGTGACGCCAATACGTTCTGTGGTGAGTGCGTGTGTGAGTGGAAAAATTAACGATATTCGCGTTTATTTCCTCCTGGTTAATTTGATGTCAAATCTGATTACATAATCAGATTCAGAAACTAATTTTACATGGGCAAAGAATTTTTTTGAACTTTTTTTGAACTTTTTTGTGTAGATTTAATACCAGAATGAAAATAAATAAATATACATGAACTCAGAGAGTCCGAAAAACAGGTAATTCAGTTTATGAAAAGTGACTTTTTTGGGCGTTTTACTATTTTTATGCAAATACATTCCTTATGAATTGGACACGGATTCAGCAGCAAAGAATAATTTGACTGTATCTACTGTTGAGTCAATTTAGTATTTTTAATAATTTCACCAATATTAATATCAATGAACTAGAAAACAAACAACAAATTTGTTACTTACACTATGGGAAAAAAATATTAAATTTACCCAAAAACTTTTTTAATTTATCCAAAAAGCGAGTAATTTTTGCACCAATAACGCATTTGAATAAATCGACTACGTAAATATTTAAAATTTATTTGAATACTTTTTTAATTAAATTAAATATTTAAATATTTAAACAGAATTAATAGAATATATATTAAAATTATGCACGATTTTTTTTTAAATATCTTTCAAATATTTACTATTTGAAAATAAACTATCCCATTTAAAGAAAATTTAAATAAAAATATTGAATTTAAAAAAACATATTTAAATTGAATATGTTATTTATGGTTTTATGGTATTATTTTCTTCATATTGCGTTCATCAAATGCCATTGCCTGTATAATTCATTATCGCTTCACTTTTTTCGTTCTGTAATTTATACTATTTTGACTAACTGTCAAACATAGTATAAAATAGAGAACGAAAAAGTAATGTTCAAAATATGTGTAGGTAGGAGCAAATTATGCAGGTAAATGACAACCGGTCCAAGATGTTCTTGAGAAAATACCGAGTTGTCACTCCACCCTACATAATTTAATTTTTTGCCAAACATGCATACTATATAACTCTTGCAACAATAACTAAATGAGAACTATAAGAACTGCAAATGCAAGAAATAAACTGCAGGAACAGAGTGCGATGCTGTTGCTGCTTGTCGGAGTATGTGTGTACGTGTGCGATGCTGTTGCTGCTTGCTTGTATGGAATATGTGTGTACGTGTGTGGTATAAATAAAATTCAAATACGGAAAAAAAACGAGTTGTAAGGAAAACATTTGATTTATCCACGTTAATATTTAAATAAAATTTATACTCACGCGTGGATAATGCTAATATGCGTTATTTCCCTTAGTGTAAGCATCCGAATGATTTAGAAGACACACGCCGTGAGAAATTCGTTAATTTAAAAAGTTTTCTTCTTATGTTATTGCAAGAAAGGGAACAAGATATAAGTTCTGCATCAAAAATAAATAATATTTTGCATCTTTGTGATCATTTGAAAACCGTTTTTTTTTTTTAATGTGTTTAAAAACCTAAAAAGGTTTTAGACTCAGGGTTTCTTGAGCAAAGTTTAATAGAATTGAAGTTTAATCTGTAGAACATTTTCCACGCCTACGATTTTTTAAAAAAAATTAACCCGCTCTATTGCACATTCATATATCCAAATTTAGAAATATTATTGAGAATTTATGTAAGTATTCCTGCTACAAAAATGTTCAGGATAACGCTCATTTTTAAAATTAAAACGAATTCAAAATTATTTAGGAGCAACTATGAAGGAGGAACGATTAAATGCACTGACCTTATTATGTTTTGAAACAGATTTAGTACAAGAACTATGTTATGAGGACGTTATAAATAATTTCGAACGAGCACAAGCAAGAAAAAACCATTTGTTGCAAAGAAATAATGAACTCTATTTTTTTTTATTTTTTTTTTTCTTGCACAAATTACTTTGTAATTGTATGTTAAAAATCAAAAATAAAATTATTATAATTTTTTTCTATTGTAAGAAAAAATTTAATATTTTAGAACTCCTCCAACTTTATGTGGTGTTGCTGTATCTCACACATGCACCTTGAGCGCGACTTGACAACCACGTCTAAAAAACTTTAGGCCCTATAACGAACAGCTGCCAAGCCGCATCAGTTTCTATCATGCCCTTCGTCTGCAGTGAACTGTAGGGTGCTGTAGGGTGTTGAGCTGTGCTGGTCACAGCACCCTTTAATTATTTTTAAAAAAAAATTTGAGATGGAATTGAGACGTCGGACTAGTCGCGATATAATCACAAGATGTCCCTCTCTCGGAATTTTCAAGAATTTAGATTAAAACTTTTTAAGGGTCGAATCGGTCACACAGTTTCCTTCTATGAAAAAAATTCCCGAAAAAAAACATTTTTTTTTAATTTGTAACTTATATGCCCCCTTAAGAAAACTCTTCCTAAAGAATTATGGTCGTTGAATTACCCCATTTAAGCTTTTTGTGTATTCATCTAGGAACAAAAAATTTTAGTTTTGAGAGGCATATAAGTGCGGTGACTAATTAAGAAAAGGTTTATTTTCGACAGGAGAGAACGTAATTTTCTACCTGAAAAAGCTCATAAATGGATTGAAAGAAAACTGCTCCTGGTTCACTCAGTATTATTTGGGTGAATAGATTTTCTCCGATAAAATTTGTCTTCTTATTTAAACTCTATTCGTCAATCTATAGTAGAAATGCATCGTATTCAAAACTTAACTTTTTTGAATACGATGCTTAACAGCATTTAGTCCTCCCTTAAAAATCGAACTTTCTTTTGGAACCAATTTTAAGTAAAATAACTCACAATAATGATATTTCTGTAACAAGTAATAAGAAAAACCCAGTGAGAGAGAGAGTGAGAGGTATTTCTTAGGTATTCAAAGAAGAAGGGTATGAAGTGTTATTTTGTTCCTTTTTTGTAATGTCCTTGCAAGCTGTTCGAAGGAAATACATTTGTCATTTGTCACAACAAGGACCTCCCGTTGAACTTGGGTTGGCCAGCTTTTATACAGCACATCCTGAATCCTGTCGCTGATGGTGCGTGCGTTCCTGCGAATGATGTGGTGGTCTCTGATTGTCCTTTCATAGCCGAATTTTACAATTTTTTTTTATTTTAAATCAAACTGCTACAATATCCTCCTTCGATCTCGATCTGTCCCTTGATGGAACAACACTGCTGATGCGTGTGGAGCGCGTTCGTTTGTCCTTTCTTTGTTGTCAGTTTCTGCCAATACGTTTTGGGAACTCTTGTGTTTTTGTTGTTATCTTTATTGTTATTTTTGTAGTTGTTTTTCATACTGTACTGCTATTTATATTTGAGTCCTTCTTTTGCTGTGTTGTGCTATTTATGTTGTTTTTGTGATTTTTAAAAGGACCATCATCATTTATCACTTGACATATTGTTCGATTTTGCAGATTGGCATCGTATTGAATGAGCTCATTTATCGCTCCGATTCCAATGGTCGTTCTTCAGTCGGTTGGCCGAGTGCGTTTCTAATATCTTCATAAGGACATTCTGATGAGGATGAACTTTTGTTGGTGTTATTTTATTTAGAGCATTGTTTCGTTACTGAAACGGAAACCCCTAATCCTTGAGACATGTCCAATGTTATCAAAATCACACCACGTGAAGTCAGAGTCTGGAGGATGCTGTACAACTAACCCATCATAGCATAACCATAGAGGGTGGAAAATTCATTTGGATGTAAGTTTTTTTTTAATGTTTGGATAGTAGTCAATAATTTATTGACAGGCTAGCGATATTTAATTTTCGCTGCCAGAGTTACCACTTTGACAAAATTCTCTTTTAGATAAGTGCTTTTTTTTTGTTACTAGGTATATTCCGGTACAAAAACTAATCAAGTACAACAGTTTCTAAAACTAAATTATATGAAACTCTAAAAACGGATTGGTATTTAAAAATCACTTTGATAGCTTAAAGTCGACATTAATTTCTTCGTAAAATTCTTCTGTGTTATGTGGCAACTCTTACAATCAAACGAGCTCAACACAAATTCCCACCCGTAGTTCATCTTACAATATTTCCTCGTGTTGCTTTCGAACAATAGAGAAATTATTTTATTGTTTGTCCTACTTGGTCATTTATGGTCGGTCAGATGTGCAAAGCAGCCGTCAAAATATTTTTGTTCCGAATTAAAACACACGCTTGAGTTATTGAAATATCACTGTGCTACTTTCTGGCCCATTGTTTGCCGTGGTTATGGGTACTGATGATGGTAAATGGAACTACAGTAAAAAAGATTTCAAGGTGTTTGTTCCTTTGTCTGTCTGTGTGGTAACGCAATTAAGGACTAATGAAATGTTTACGTACAACGACTTTATTAAGCCGATTAGTCTTGAGGAAGATGTATATGTAGGTTGGACCGAGGCTATGAAGCTGGGCGACACAGACTGCGCCGGAAATATAACAAATACTTATAAATGAGCTGTGATAAATGACGCAGGTCAGCTATATATGGGTTTATTTGCCTATAATTTTTTTTTTCTCCTAAAACAACAAAAATATTGTTCGTGGTACATAGTTGGTATAAGCCCAAGAATTTTAAATTGCAAAATTCAACATATTTATTGATTTTTCGAAAATAATGATGATATTTCTTGATATTGTTTTATTCGGCAATTTTTGAAGTGGTTTGTTTATTAATGAGCTTAATTCCAAGTGGACAACATCTTTTTTTTCAATTCGAATACTTTTTTTTTACTTCGATGATATCAATAAATAGCATTACCCAGCAGTCAATCCCCAATCGATGTAAGGATTTTATCGACAGGGCACCATATGAAGCAGACAACAGCTTAGCTTTTGTTCATATGCTCTTGTTTTTCTATCGTCTATCTTTGGGGGTTGTACTAAATATTTGACATATTTTTTTTCTCCCCCCATTGCCAAGTATTTATGACAATACCCAATGCGTCGCTTTTTGTGCGTTGTTCAAAGGTATTTTAGGAAAGGACAATCAATTTTTTGCCAAGGATGTGCATTTTTTGCTTTCATTTAAAAGACAGCGTCAAAAAAAAACAATTTCAACATCTTTAAACATTTAACGGGTATCCCTAGAGAAGTTATCATGATGTCAAATAATTGCATGAAACAAGACAATTACACATAAATAAATTCTTTAATAATGTCTAATGTTTTAATAAAATTTTAGTTACACAAATTTAAATTTAAATTTATCAAATATTTTTTAGTCTTTGAGATAGAATCTTCGGGACTCAATACTTTATTTTGTTCTTTTTTAATACAAACACAAGTACTTGGGAAATTTGTAAATTTCTCGATACTTTAAGACTGTATTGGATGAACTTTCAATTTAGCTGTGAGTACTTGTTAGTAATCCTTTCTCACGAGTAATTGTTTTAGAACGTTTTGTTATTTATTGTCAGTTAGCAAAAACAATGATTATTTTGCAATTTCAATGAAATAAATAAACTAGTAATTTTCTCGACAATTGTCAGAATCTGGTAAATTTTAGTAGCTTAGTGTATCACAGCGAAAATCATGGAAGACTACTGATGAGTTGGTGTAGCGGCCAACGAAATGGCTGTCTAGTCTGCGGTGTGATTTCCTCTATGCAGAGTTTTTGTTGTTGTTTTCTTCATTAACATACTTGGCCTCGAGCTCAACAATTAGTCTCGAAACTTTAAAAGATTAATATCGTTGAACACTTTTTCAACCTCAAATTTTTTTATTAATTCGTATCATATAAATATATGTAGAAGGTGGCGGCCGTGGCGCAGTGGGTAGAGTGCGTGATCCATACGCCAGAGAACCTTGGTTCAATTCCATCTGACACAGAAAGTTTTTCAATTGAATTAATTTTTCTGTTCGGGCGTCACCTCTCTGCAGGCAATGGCAAACCTCAGAGTGTAAATAATGCCTTCTAATGCTTTTTG
The DNA here is from genome assembly GCA_943735915.1 of Pherbina coryleti. Classification (NCBI taxonomy): domain Eukaryota; kingdom Metazoa; phylum Arthropoda; class Insecta; order Diptera; family Sciomyzidae; genus Pherbina; species Pherbina coryleti. The sequence continues at coordinate 58,450,445 of OX030952.1, read as the reverse complement.
AGAACATGTACATTAGCCGTTCGGAGTCGGTATAAAACTAGTAGATCCAGTTCTCGATCAATTATACTTTTTCCATTATCTCTTATCGTTTTCCTGTATTTCAATTTTTCAATTTTCACTCGAGTATCGAGCGCGTCAAGTAGTGACATGCCTTAACAGCTAGGCAATAGGCAGCTCTTCCACCTAAGAAAAATTTGATTTGATTTTAAGAAAAATATGATATTGTAAAAAAAATTATTTAAAGTTGCAGATTTTGTCTTTGAAACAATGATGCTTTTCTACTTTTTCAACTTTTACTATGACTGATTCATTACAGTAGACTTCAATGAACTCTTCCTTAACCTTTTTGGAGTTTGAAGCAGTTATGTATTTCAAAGCCACCGTTCTTGTGAATAAAAATAATTTCTTCCAGTACTCTTATAAGCATACGAACAATGCTTATATTAAAAGCAGCCAACAGAGTCGTCTGTGTAATGTCTTCTTATAATTCCTTTCACCGCACGAGGATAATCTTCTTCAAAATTTTCTGCATTGTGATTTTTCACATATTGAGCTATTGTTGGTGAGCATTTTGTCTCGAAAATGATTCTTTCCATAGCAAATTTTTTCAATTTAGTTGAAGGATTCCACCTCTCCTAAGAAATCTCTGCGCATCTTGCTCTTCCTTAATGATGCTTACCTGGTGGAACATCTCCTTCTGCTTCCCCTATTTCAAATCTATATCCATCATTTGAACAGGTAGGTTGATTTATCCTAACTCAGCAGAGTCGTTAAATACTGTCAAACCATTTTTAAACGTCATAATATAGTCTTCCCATTGCCCAAGTTTCTGGGATACCAGAAGAGTGGAAAACCTTATAGAAACCTTCATTACTATTACAAAGCTTGTTAGTTCCAAATCCTCCATTGGGGCCAAAGTAAAGCAATCCTTTTAATCCATTAATGACAACGTATGATACGCGATGAATGCATTTTTCGAAAATTCCTTAAAAATCCCCCGCCACTGTAAAACTTTTTATTCCGACAGTGTGAGAAAGCTAAAAGTATGCTTTTTCAAAAAAGCACTGAAGTTGACGCCAAAAGCTCTTTTGTTTACATTTTTCGCACCAGTTTTGTTCAGAATGCTGAGCCCATTCTGAAGAAGCTTTTAAACTTAAGCTTTAAACTTAAGAAGAAGCCTATGGTCGTTTTAAGCAACTAATAAAGTCGCAGATTTTAAAGGTACGACTCACACAGAAGGAAAAACCTACGGACTGAGTACATAAATTTGTGTACTCATGACAGAAATTTCTGCACACAGAAATTTTACATTTTTCCTGTATTGAGTACATGTTAAAATCACCCATATAACTTATTATCCAGTATGAACGTGAAGGGCATTGTAGCGAAAACAAGATTCAGATAATTTACCATTACTCCTTTTTTTTCTTGCTTTCGGCGAACCAAATTTAGGGCTTTGTTGATAAAATGTTTTATTAGGCAAATTAACTTTTTTTTTTAAGTTTGAGAAAATTTTGTTTTTATTTTATCATATAAAATTGCTTATTTTCGACAAAACATGCTTCAGAAAAGTAGGCGAATAAAGAATAACGTCTTTATTATTAACTTTCGGAAAAATCAAGTTTTGGGAATATATTGAAGAAGTGTTGATATTATACATATTAAAATTTCAAAAAAAAACAACTTTTTTTATTTTATTGCGTTTTGAACTTTGTGAAATTTGTTATTTTTTCATATAAAATTGCTCATTTACGCCAAAACATGCTCCAGAAAAATAAGCGTAGAGTTGTTACTATTGAGTTTTGGCAAACCAAGTTATGGGAACATGTTGAGAAAGGTTTGATATTAGACATACTAAAACTAAAAAACAAAACCAAAATGCTTTTTTTTTTTTGTTATTGCTTCTCAAAGTTTTGGTTTTTTTAGATTTCTAGAACCTGTCCTTAGTTATACAAAATTTTTTTACGTTTGCTTTTAATTAAAAATTTTTTTGCTAAAACACATAAAATATATATAAGTTAATTTTTTTGCATATTTTTTATACTAAAATTTACGCCTTATTAAGATATATACAGTTTCAAATCGTAAGAAGAAGAATTTCATCATATTTTCAAGTCAACTTTTAAAGAGTGTCATGTCCATAATTGAAAAGCTATCGCAAAGTCCTCTTACATGAAGAATATTAATACTCTAAACTATTATTCTGCATATTTAGATTTATAAATTTATTTATACTATAATTTATACTTTTTTTCGTAAGCTATTTTTGTCTGCACTTGTTACACTGTGCAGCGTTGGGCCAAAGTAAAATCTTTACTTGTTTGTTTTCTGCGTTTGATATATGGTCATCAGGTATGAAAATGCTTTTCAAAACATAGGTGCGGTAGAGATGGTTGTAAGCATTTTCACCATTAGCTCCTTGACTCAACTATAACATCTAAAATTACACCACAGACCGTTCCGTGACACAGAAGTTCGGGTCCCGGACGGGTTCGGTGACCTCAAGTCCCGAACACAGAAGTGTGCCTTGTAAATTCAAATCGTATCATGCACAAATTGGGAATCAGTGTAGAAGAAGATGTTCTTAAACTACATAAAATGGATAAAGCGCCAAACAACTCCCGAACCGACGGTTAAAATAGAGCTAACTATAAGTGGGTGGGAAAGTAGTGCGAAAGTAGTAGTACTTTGTTAGGGCATGCAGTTGGAAGAAGTTGTCGTTATCTGCTTTCCACCACGCTTAGAACATCATACACTTCCTTCCAACTGATCTATCACCCCATTTCAAACCAAGGCAGACTTGACTGAATAGGCATTAACACTTGAAATCCTTGGTTCAAAGCTATAAAAAAATCCATGATTTGTCACCTGTGTAGATGTTATATACATCAGTTGATGCACTTTAGTCATATTTTTTCAATGTTTCCTTGCACCAATCTATACGAGCCTTTTCTTGGTCTTTTGTCAGATTATGTAGGATCTAACACGAATAATTTTTTTTTTACGCCCAAATGATATCCAAAGATTAATCAATCTCACGGTATGTCACATGACAGTCTTGCTTTATCAGATCACATACTGCATCGATGTTTTCTGGCACAATAACCGATTTTGGACGACCTTCATGGTATTAGTCCTTCGAATTCATTATAACAGTTTTTTAAATGCTGTAGGATGGTGCTTTATCGCCGTATAAAGAATTAAGTTTATCGATGCATTCTAATCTAAGCCGAAAGTTATAAAAAACAATTGCACGAAAATGTTCAAGTGTCAATTCCTTTTCTCTTTTTTCCCGAATTTGAAAAAAATTACTATGAATTAGCTATGAATTTTACAAATTACTTTAAACAACACAAATTGCGTTTAAATGGCAAAATGTTTTATAGAAAGGTATGCTCAACAATGTCAAGTTTCCAATGGAAACTTCAGGTGGTAAGTGTTCCCATTTACTGTTGCCAAGTCCAGAAATATAAAAATCAATCCTCGTGAGACTAATTTTTCGAGTTTTATTTTTTAATCGCAAAAAATCGGTTATATTTGAGTTTTATTATTTCTCTCACAAATAACATTTATATTTTGATTTCATATCTTTACTCACAAAATAATATCTGTGGCAATAAGGAAAAACAACATACATCAAAATATCGTAAATTCGGGATGTTTTATTTTCCTTACCTCGTCTGTTTCCTAGAAGTTAATGGAACAATCGAACATGGATCTTATAGATACATGAATGTCCTTTCATTTTGCACAAATACCAGATCGCTTTTTTACCGGGAAACAGACGAGGTAAGGAAAATAAAACATCGCGTATTTACGATATTTTGACTTATGTTGTTTTTCCTTATTGGCACAGATATCTACCTACTTATTTTTAACTCTTAACTTTAAACCTCCAAGCTTACTTTGTTAGGAATTCATTAACTTAGCCACTCTGTTGCGTAACGTACAAAAAGATGTCAAAAGGCGTGGTAGGTATAGAAAAGTATTATTCTTGATCAGCATCACTACGTGAGTCGATTTAGATACATCCGTCTGTCTGTACGTCTATCCGTCACAACAATTATAGCCGTAATTTTAAAGCCATAGTAATAAAAATTGATATATGTATATGGTAATTTTTAAAAAGAAACATCAAGTTCGAAAATCAGATGAAATCCATTCTTCCCATAATAATAATAATAATAACAATAAACTGGCCATTGCAGCCCTTGAAAGGACTTTGACCGAACTTCTTATGATCAAATTGTGTTGTGCGTGTTATTAAATGTTTCCAAACAATTGATCGAGAACTGAACCTACTAGTTTTATGCCGACTCCGAACGGCTAATGTGCATGTGCTCAAGAAACTTTACATGGCATTATTTACTCTCTGAGGTTTGCCATTGTCTGCAGAGAGGTGACGGCCGAACAGAAAAATAAATTCAATTGAAAATACTTACTGTGTCAAATGGAAATTGAACCAGGGCTCTCAGGCATATGATTCACGCACTCTAATCTCTGGACCACTGCCGTCATAAGTTCTACTCCTCCCTTATAAAGTGAAGTTTTAAAAATTTTCACAAAATTTAATCTCAAATCTTGAAATTTTGCAAATAAGCGTTTCAGATACAAACTCTATGATTGAAATTTGCCAAAATAGAATAAAAACCACGCCTACTTCCCGTACAAAGTGACTTAATCCAAATAACAAAACTTTAATAAATTAAAAAAAAAGAATAATGTATTGACTTGATACTCAATGAGGTTGAAATTGTTATACATTGTATGAATATCAATCCTACACAGAGGGAAAAACCTTTGGACCGAGTACATAAATTTATGTACTCATGACAGAAATTTCTGCACACAGAAATTTTACATTTTTCCTGTATTAAGTACATTTTGAAATCTGTATTGACTACATAATGCTTTTAAGCAGTGCTGTATTCAATAAAGAATTTTATGTATTCATCACAAAACTGTTGAAAATAAATTTATGTAATGAGCACAGTGCCGATGTAAGTAGTACATAGATTATTGACAGTACAGTATCTAAGAACCATCTTCATGTACTCAGTGCATACATTATTAACTCATTAAATATATTATTTACCCATTTCATATTTGTACTGCATTATTTTATGTGATGAGTACATACATTAGTGACTCATTACATATTTGATAGTGTGGCGGATAGTGTGGCGTCCGTGGCGTAGTTGGTTAAAGTGCGTGGCCTCTATGTCAACGAACTTTGGAAACCCAGGTTCGAACCCCAGCGGCGACAGAAAATTATTTGAATTAAAATAATTTTTCTGTACGGCCGCCACCTCTCTGTAGACAATGGCAAACCTCAGAGAGTAATCAAAATGCCATGTAAAGCTTCTTGAGAACGAGAACATTCCGTTCATCGCCTTTCGGAGTCGGCGTTTAAGCATGTAGGTCCGGTTCTCGGTCAATTGTGTACAAACTTAATAACACGCACAATACAATTGATTATAAGAAGCTAGGTCTAAGTCCTTTAAAGGGCTGAAATGGCCAGTTATTTATTTTTTTTTTATTACATATTTGAGTAATAATCAAGGCTGCGGAGTCGGTTCGAAAAATGACGACTCCAACTCCGAATCCGACTCCGCCAAATATTGAAGCACCGACTCCGACCCTGACCATAAAATTAAAAATTATTTCATTTTTTTTTTTCATTCATATAATTTGTATGTATCGTTGTACCGTTTTAATGAAGAAGTTAAAAATATGAGTAAAGTAATTAAAATTCAATCAAATTTAAAATAAAATAAAGGGTGATTCATGAGAAATGTTTTTCCCAAATAACGTCCAATTTATGGTCGGCATAATCGACCCACCGAACAGACTATTCAAAGTATTGTGACCAAATTTCGCACCAGTTTCACTTTATTGGACATTAATCCACCAACCCGTATGCGGAGAGTGAGTACGGAGGAGAATATTACTTCTGTATAGGGCAGTGTCAATGAAGATCGTGATATGTCAAACGTCGCCATTCTCAACAATTGGACTTGTGTTATTAGACCACCTGGAACATTTTAGTAAGGACCTCGGTATGAAACCATACAAAATACAAATGGTGCAAAAAATGTAGCCGGGTGACTAACCCTAACGTCGTTTGTTTGGGGAATGGGCCTTTGAAGAGTTGGATGAAAATCCACTTCTTTATCGTAAAATTGCCTTTAGTGACGACGCTCATTCTTGGCTCAACGTCAACAAACAGAATTGCCAAATTTGGTCTGAAGAGCCAGCCAGAGGCAGTTCAAGAGCTGCGAATGCGCCTTGAAAAATGCACTGTTTGGTGCGGATTGTGGGCCGGTGTTATCATTGGACCGTTCTTTTTTAAAAATAATAAAAATCACAACGTTGGCAGGCGATACCATGGACCTATTGAGAGACGAGTTTGGTGAGCAATTTATCTCATGTTTTGGAGCAGTCCATTGGCTGTCAATATCATGCAATTTGACCCCACTAGACTATTTTTTGTGGGACTACGTGAAGTCTCTCGTATACAGGGACAAGCCAGCCACAATAGCAGCCCTGGAAGACAACATTACAGATGTCTTTGGTGAGATACCGGCCAAAATGCTGGCAAAAGTATGCCAAAATTGAAGCTTATGCATGGGCCAATTCACGTGTAGCAGCGGACAACATTTACATGAAATAATCTTTAAAAAGTAAATGACAGGTATTGATGTACCGCTCCAAATAAATATTTCATTCATTATAGCAAATTTTGTTTTTTTTTTTTTCAATTTTCAAAAACCAAACGCAAAAAAAATCACCCTTTATGTTTATTAAACTTATAGATATTTCTTATCAATAAGAAAAACTGGCAAGAAAACTTATTTGAAATATTTTTTCAATTGAAATCACTCATGAAACTCATCGTACAATTTGATTGTAAAATAAACTTTTTTCGTTTGGTTGCTAATTTTGCTACAAACACATCAAACAGATGAACAACTGGTTGATGTAAAACTGAAAAAAATCAAAACTTTTTGATATTTGGCAACTAATTGATAAACTGATTTAAAAACTAGAAATGACACCTCAAGTACCAACAGACGACTTATTTTCAACAACCAGCTTATCAACCAGTTTTGCTACAAGGAATTCGTCTATAGAGCACTTTACAAATTAATAGGGGTATTCTCTATGCCTAGGATATGCCGTTGCAAGGTGCAAGAATAGGAAATGTACAATCCGCCATTGTTGTTTCTCAATTGCAGATATTATACATTTCCTATTCTTGCACCGTGCAACGGCATATCCTAGGCATAGAGAATACCCCTAATGTTAAAAAATAATAATTTTTCTATAAGATTTTGTGCTATGACGATATTCGTTAAAAATATGTGTTGATTTTTTTTATCGGAGTCGGAGTCGGAGTCGGTGCATTTTCTAAGACTCCGACTCCAACTCCTTCACCCAAAAATCCTTACCGACTCTGACTCCGACTCCGACTTTCATACAAGACGCAGTACGTAGATTTTACATAGATGTCTCTGTACTGATTACATGATTTTTTTTCTCTTACAGATCGATTCTGTGCGTTACCGGTAACAGCAATATTGTTACCAAAACTCGTTACCGGTCCTATAAATCGGTATTCTGTGCACTCGGTAACGCTGTCAAATGTCGTAAACTCACCTTATAGAAATGAAGCTCGCTCTTTTGTGTGGTGAAATATAAACAATGGAAAGTGAGAAGTAAATACATAGAATTAATTGCATTATGTTAACTTTTTATATAATATTTGTTTTTCTTGGCAGGAAATATGCAAGCACTACGCCGGCGCAGCTGCGGTGTTATCTATATTTAATTTATATATTAATTTTATGTAAATTAATAAATATTACACAGTGAATTGCTATAAATTTTTATCATTGAAAAGTGCTGAAGAAGCAGCAACAGTGAATTTAACATCTTTTTTTATTTTAATTTGCTCCGATTTCAATTTGAGGATTTTAAAATTAGATTAATTACTCAAAATGCGAGCGATTTTTTGTAATGCAAGCTAAAAAATGTCTTCTGTTTTGCTTGTTACCACCTAAAGAGATGGTAACAATATTCACCGGTAACGCTTGGTCGCAGAATACCAACAGAGTGTTCAAGTTACTAAAAGGTGAATTTCTACGGTAACAAGATTAATGTTACCGCGACAGAATTGATCTGTTAGTGTATACCCCGTGCGAACTGACGTTATCAAAATAATAAAACCTTCATAACTTCGGATATTATAACATATGTTATATTCCTCACAAGTGTGGAGGCATTTTAACCTTGGCTAAGCTGAAGAAAAAACATTCCTTACGCTTATTAATATTTTGCGCGTAAGAAAATAAAAAAAAAATGTTGTTGCCGGAAAAGGAAAACAAATAAAAATTCAAATTAAAAATAATAGTAAGGATTAAGATTTTTATAATATATGTATCTGAAAACAAAAAAAAATCTTTATTTTATTAAAGAGTTAATAAAACTAGGATCACATTGGCTTACTAAGCATTATACTACAGTGCCTCAAACATATTGATTTTTCCCTTTCAATTTTATAGAATTCTATTTCTTTTGGTTCAGTAGCAAGTTTCTTAGCAATAAGCTTGTCCAGCAGAATAATTAATTTCCTTACCTCAAGGCAACTTAAAGTGTTTTCGAAAGTAACGCATGCTTCTTGTTAGGACAATATAGTTATAAAGAATAGACCTTGCTTCCACTATCACACATTTGAGATAAGTCCTTAGGTGTTGGATGTTTTCAAAGTTTGTTGCTTATTCGTTCATCTGCTGTCGAAAATCTTTCTATTATTGATTTCTTTGAATGGAATCCTTTCATATGTTCACTAGGATCAACGATATTATTGTTGTTTTTGTTGTTTACGTATTGTGTGCCTGCTGGCAGTTGTTTTGACATAGCTGCTTTGCGGGTTGTTGATGTTGTTGTTTCTTGTTTGACAGCAACATCCCTGTACCAGCCACTTTTTGCCTTCGGATAATAATTTCGACTACTACGATGATGAAGCTGATGCTGTTGCTGCTAATGATGACGATGTGCATTGCTCCAAAATGACTTCGTGACGGTTTGACTTCCTGTCGGATAATCTGTATTTTAATTTGACTGATTACCCAGGCAAACACTCAGTTAGACGTGTTTTTAATAGAGTTTCCCGACTAGACCTATACACACGCAAGCAAAAACAACAAAAAAAAAAGAAAAAATCCAAACTCGCTTACGCATCCATCATAAATTCATTATCCTTGCTCATATCGAACATGAATTATGAAGCTAAATGCGGATTTTCGCGACTTTGCACCGAAGCTTGCTGTTGATATAAATTCGACAGTGAAAAGAAGATTTTCAAGAAAGATGAAGATGTTTTTTTTTACTATTTTTAACAATAATTTATTTTACTTAGAAATTTAACGTTACTTTCATAACTTATGCTGACTAAGAAGAAGTTTTTCAAAGAACTTATTCTTAATCTGCTCTCTGAAAGGGTTTTCGACCAATATTTAAGTTCGAATAATATCTGTTGTCTCAATAGTTAGCTATAATAAATAGATTAGAGTGGAAAGAAATATATGGAAGCAAAAAATCTTCATGGGCTTCATATACATATTTATGAAAACTACGCGTAAAAATAAAAATTTCTGCATTTTTAGTTTTTTTCTGTGACATAACTTTTGCCTGCGCCCCAGGGCTTATATATTTGATTTTTTTTTTTTTTTTTTTTAAAGTAATGTTGATGCCAACCTCTTCATTAACGCATAAATAACAACTTGTCAAGAGTTCTCTATGATATACGTACGCGCTAGAAGATATTCAGGTTCAAAACTCACTGAAATCGGTCATTCGCTTATATCTCCACTCTGCTCCAAGTTAATATGAGATCTTTACTTTGCGCTATTCAAGCATATCTAGTCGCATAGAGTGGAAACTGTATTTTTTATGTAAAAACTGTGAAGGGCATTTTTGTAGAGAATTATCTGATCTACAATTTTGTTCTGATCATATGTATTTTCTGTCCTACAAAGAGCAGCGGATGACCGATTTCGGTGATCTTGAACCTGAATATCTTCTACCACATACATGATATCCTAGGGAACGTTTGACAAGTTGTTATTTATGCGTTAATGAAGAGGCTTGCATCAAAAAAATTAGGAGCTAATTTCCAATCTAAATTTTGGATTTCAAAAAAACAAAAAAAAAAAACACAAAATAAGTCTGGCAATGAAATATATAAACCCTCGGACGCAGTCAAAAGTTATGTCGCAGAAAAAAACTAAAGATGCAGAAATTTTTTTTTTTGTGCGTAGTTTTCAAAAATATATGAAGCACATGAGGTTTAAAATTTGTTCCACTCTAATAAAGATGCATACAATAATTTTATGTAAGCAACAATTTCTTATCGGCCTAGAAAGCTTTTTCAATGGGAATATTTCAAAGTAAGAATTTTTTTGTTAGCATCAAATTTTTAATCCAAATTTTATGAAAAGTTCACTAACAATACTTAGAATGAATTTAAGCCGAGCTTCTTATGATCAATTGATGTGCTGTAATTGATTAACACACTAATTAAATGTAAGTTTTTTTTAAGATAAGATAAGATTTATTTATTCAACATCATGTTTTACAAAACAAAGCTTATAGTAAAATTTACAGTATGTATTAAAAGTACGACCTAAAAATCTACCACGTAATTAACATTACACTCGTTTATCGGGTCATATTGACCCGAGGCACTTTTCATTTGCAAAAAAAAAAAACATATTAAATATCAAAAATTAAAAAAAAACAAAAATACCATTTTATTTGTTGAACTTTTATCTTTGCAACCAGTGTGAAAAAATTGTACATATGTGATATATGTGCATAGCAGAGACAAAAAACTGACATGTGCACTATACGTTTATCTGATTTGTATGAAGGATCAGTTTTTGTAGTACTTTTTTCACTACTGTTTGCTGTTGTACAATCCTTTCTAGATTTTTTGCAACTGTGAGTACATTGGAAGTGAGAGACAGCATTATTCTGTCATTGGCGCATGTACTTTTCATACTTATGTACACTTACATGTATGAAAACATGCTTTCTTTATGGATCTGTTGTGCATGTACAGTAAGGCTTATCGAAAAATTTAGATCGTATTCTAAGATAAATATATATATACCCAGATAAACGGTATTAAGTTGTAAAACATGTAAACGGGTCTAAGGTTACATCACAGGAGACCTGGTGTACCCAAAGCAAACTTTACCTCAATGTAAATAAGTGTAACGTGATAAGTTTTTCCCGTAGAAACCAAGTTATGAATTACAACTATCACCTCAACAATATCGAACTTAACAGGGTCGATTATATAGTTGATCTTGGAGTGGTCTTGGACAACAAACTGCGTTTTAATCTACACTATGATAAGATTGTATCCAGGGCCAGCAAACAGCTCGGATTTATTAAAAAACGAGTGCATGAATTCAAGAACGTATGGGTCACTACATCCCTGTACTGTGCACTAGTGCGCCCAATACTCGAATATAGCTGCATTATTTGGAATCCAGCTTTTGAATCCCATAGTGATAGAATCGAATCCATAGAAAAGCAATTTGTCCTATTCGCTCTGTGAGAGACTTATAACCACCTCGAATATTGTAGCCTTCCACCGTATGAACACAGACTCAGCCTATTAAATTTGATGCCGCTATCAATAATAAGAACGGTATTGGATTCATGCTTTACTTTCGATGTTCTGAACGGTGTAACTAATTGCGAATACATCTCTAACAAGATTACCCTCAATGACCCTATAAGACGTACAAGACATACTCGGCTGTTAACTGAATATCAGCATCATACTGCATATGAAAGTAATGAACCCATCAGCCGTTTCTGTAGAGAATTTAATAGTTTATTCGACCACTACTCACCTTCCATGTCTAAATCCTCATTCAAGCGATCTCTATCCAAGTCTCTTTCTCTTCCTAATCAACCCAATCTTTATGCTTTCTTTTTGAGCTTTCTTTCTATTTGCTTTCCTTCTCCTCTTTCCTTTTCTACTACTAAATATGTATAAAATATACTAGTATTTAAGTAAGTAGCTCTTACTTTTATTTGTTCTTTTCTTTTTGATGTGTTCGTAAAATCATGGGAGGATTACGCCCACATCGAATTGCATATCTTCGAACACCAAAACAAGGAAAGGGGAGAAAAAAAAAAATAAAACCTGTTAGAATAAGTAAATTGCCTTGCTTGGCTAATAAATAAATAAATAAAATCTGTGATTTGTCGATTAAAATTTTCTTTTATATCAATGAAATTTAAAATCTTTTATTAATTTGAACAAAGCTTTAAAACCTGGACAATCAAACAATATTAGACGTTAAGTCATGGCATGAATACCAGAAGAAAACTTTTTTACTATTATTAAAAGGAACCAAATCACATCTGGACTTAAATCATATATCGTCATATGAAATCAAAAAAGCCCTAAGTTACATTTGAAAAATTTTGCAGGAGAAGCAAAAAATGCTTGGGGTTTCCTTTGTGCTTGCACTGAAAAGCTTATTGAATTTTGTATATAAAAACGTCGTTTTTAGTACTAGGAGTGTTAAATTTTGCATGAACATGTATTTTGATATGGTGCTTCATAATCCATCAAAAAGTCGATTTTGAATTTTTGGTAACTTAGGGCTTTTTTGATTTCATATGACGTTATGTAATACTTCTATATTGGCAGCAACCTACATTTTCAATGAATTTCAACTACGAAATCAAAGAGAGACAGCCTACATGAGATTTTTTTGTTTGTATTAGTATATTTGAATATATGAAAATTACTACACACGAAAATATGTCAAATCGGCACAGAGGCGGTTGTTATGAGAAATGTTTGCACCAAACTAAAAACAAAACAAATCATATTTGTTCTGCATAACTCACAAGTACGCACCATTGGAAAACATTTATAACAACAACACAAGAAATATGATTTAATTTCAACAAGAAAAATTGAAGCTAGCAAGATTTTACCCGTTAAAATTCGAACAACAAAACTTTCAACTGAAATTTTTGACAATGGAAGCACCGCTCCTGAGTTTTTTTATTTTCCAATTTAATTTCTGGTACATTCGTTTATATATTTTCACGCTCATATTACAATATATCTAATGTACTCTAATGTTGGCGAATGTACCTTGAGTGTACTGCCAATATAGAAGTATTACATATATGACTTAAATGATATTTTATCTATATCTATACTATTATATAAAAGGGTTCTCCCGGATTTTTATCGTTCAATCACGGGGTAACCGCTGAACCGATTTTAATAATTCTTTCACTATTCAATTGCTATAATAAGCGCCTCTGCTACTGGGTTCTAGGTTTTGGTAAAAACTTTTTATTTAATTATTTAAGAATTCATGCATTTTAATCCATGCTGCCATTGTATAAGCAGCACAAAATAACAGCAAACATTAGCTTACGCTCTTTGTTGAGAGAGAGAGGTGAAAGTCTACTACTCACCGCGCTGCTATCTAAAGTGGATAGTTGCACTCAGTTAATTCCTGCTGCAGAGTTGCGATAAGTCCAATATATCGTATTTATTTTGATTTTACTATTATGAAACTCTTTTCATTTCAGTAAGAAGCCACTCTTTTTATTTCAATAAGAAATATTCTTGAATAAATAAATTTGGTTCTTGAATGTTTATTTAAAATATGTTTTTATAACATATTTATACTCCCAAGTAACGCTGGGAACGGGTATGCTAGTTTAATATAATTTACCATTTTTTTTGATTTTTTGAAAATTTTACGGTGTTTAAATCCTTTAATCCGAGTCCGAATCATTTTTTTAGCTTTTAGGTGTGTTCCAGGTGTGTCTAAGTCTTTGTCCTAATCCATATCCTTATTCTTGCTATCGTCCTTTTCCGGTGACATAGTCCGGTTTAATTATGTTTTTGTTGCTGTTGCTGTTTGCTGCTATTGCTGTTTCTGTTGATGTTGTTGTTGCTTTTGTTGTTGTTGTAGTTGCTTTTGTTTTTGGTTTTGCTTTTTCTTTTGCTTTTGTTTTTGCTTTTTTTTTGCATTTGCTTTTGCTTTTGCTTTTGCTTTTGCTTTGCTTTTCCTTTGCTTTTGCTTTTGCTTTTGCTTTTTCTTTTGCTTTTGCTTTTGCTTTTGCTTTTGCTTTTGCTTCTGCTTTTGATTTTGCTTTTGCTTTTGCTTCTGCTTTTGATTTTGCCTTTGCTTTTGCTTTTGCTTTTGCTTTTGCTTTTGCTTTTGCTTTTGATTTTGCTTTTGCTTTTGCTTTTGCTTTTGCTTTTGCTTTTGCTTTTGCTTTTGCCTTTGCCTTTGCTTTTGCTTTTACTCTTGCTTTTGCTTTTGCTATTGCTTTTGCTTTTGCTTTTGCTTTTGCTTTTGAGTTTGCTTTTGCTTTTGCTTTTGCTTTTTCTTTTGCTTTTGCTTTTGCTTTTGCTGTTGCTTTTGCTTTTGCTTTTGCTTTTGCTTTTGCTTTTGCTTTTGCTTTTGCTATTGCTATTGCTTTTGCTTTTGCTTTTGTTTTTGCTTTTGCTTCTTTATTGGTTGTGCTTGTCTGTGGTGCATTAACTTTGCCTTAGCTGATGCCATTAATCCATCAAAAATTCTGCATATACGTTATATTAGGCGGTACCCTGAGGGGCCTCATGACTCCGTCAATTTTTTTTATTTTTATCATATGCCCGAAGATCTCACCTTCTTTTCATTCCATAAAATTTAATGTTGCGCCAGTATCCACAGAGTTAAAATTCCATGCAACTTTTTTCATTGTTGTAGCATTTTTACTGCATTTTATGGTTACCACTCTGAAGTCATGACTGCAAAATTTTTTTATATTTTCGTTATTTGGCTAATAGCACACCTAACTGCTGCATTAAAATAAAACTTGCTGTAGCACTTCTCCTGAGCGAATAATTCCATGCAACGATACTACATTTCTGTTGCATACGCTAATATTCTTGATCAGCATCACCACCCGATTTAGCCATGTCTGTCTGTCCGTCTGTCTATGAACACGATTACAGATTTTCAAGCTATCATCATGAAATTCGATATTTAAGCTTGTTTCTAAAAAATAATGACATAATCGGATGAAAACCACGCCTACCTCCCAAGGTAAAATCTCATTAAATTCCACAAAAATGAATATAATTCAATAATAATTCAATGCAACGTCGGTGCATTATCGATCTTTGAGAGGCTCATTGATAGTCTCCATAACGTCAGAAATTGTTTGTCTAATTTTGTTGCAAGAAGTTAGAGCAGGCCTTTATTGGCGTACCATAATTTTTACCCTAGCACTAATACTTTGCGAGTCCATATAACAAATTTGCAATTTCGTAATTTCGTTGCTTGAGCCTCCGAGGGAGGAAGACTTCGAGTACGGAAGACGTATTTGATTTTGTTTTTATTTTTGTCATTAAGTCAATAAATTTGCCTTTACGGTAGTACCATAATTTTAATCATAGCACAATAGCGAGTAACAATTCAATACAACGCCGACGCGGTCAAAATGTTGATGGTTTGAACGCAAATGGTTTAAGTAAATGTTCTATAAAGTAAATTTTAAGTATTCGTTGCAAAACATTTTCTGTCGTGGATTGAAAAATTTCCTTAAACCTCTTTAATTATTTTGCTCATAATGTTTATTAATTCGTGTCTTTCATAAAATTGCAAAGCTAAGCCATGTAATGTTTTACAATCCCTCAGATTGTACCCACCATTCTTAAAAGCCCTTCGCATAAAACGGATCAGAATACAAAATCTTTCTTCGAACAACATTTCTGTGCACCATTCTGTATAAAATATTGATACAGAATCTGCTATTCTTAGGAAAACACACATAAGTGAAGACGAAATCATAAGCTGAGAGCCAAGGCACACGCCAGTGGGAACTCCGAGCTCACTGCGGAAATGGAACCATCTAAGATATATCATATGTTGGTTATCTTACGGAAAGCACTAGTGTAAAGGACAGCTAGTTTAGTATTTTCCCAACGCACCGAGTTTTTTCAACGACCAAAATAAAACAAAACAAAATTAAACTTGTGCAAACAATGTTCCATATAAAAACAAGCCAGGCAGAGTGCTGAGTATTGTCATCGTCACGATCACCACGCGTCATCAATGTGTGTTCAAACACACACATATACACACAGTCATGGAAACATGGACGTGTTTTACACAGGGCGGTGTATTGCATATTTTGCAACATTTTAATCTGCTGGAAGTGTAAACATTGAGCACAATTGTTCTCTTGTTTTTGGTTTTTTGCCACATTTTTGTCAGCATGTGTCCATCCATGTGTTTGCCTGTTCGTTCACTCAATTAGTTTGTTAAACTAAAATGTCCATAATGGAAATGTTTTTCCACGTGTTTGCAGTTCAGTGATTATTTTTGCGTGGGTTTCTGTGGTTAACCACATTATTTGCATCCTTACTACAAAAAGAGGACATTGTATAGCACACAAATAATGACAGTACAAACAATAAACTAATAGTTTAACAACAAGTCAGCAACAGCCGGTTTTTTTTTTCGATCCCATATCCATGCAAATGTAGATATTTGAGTCTTCATAGATTTCATAGCTTGGTGAAACTATACCTAGATTTTAAAGGTGTTTGGTTTCTTTATTATCCATACTTTTAATGAACTTTTCAACTCTTTTTACCCTTTTCAATAAACGCACAAAACTTAATATTTTGTACAATGCTTACGCAGAGTAAAGACTAAGGCTTGACATAGCTTCCTTTGACAACAATGGCTTTCTTTGATAGAGTGTAACCCATTTTTGAACGCCATTACTTAAAATGAGAAATTTGACACAAAAAAAAAAAAATCGAAAATTATATACCCCCCTCCCCCTTCATTATGCGTTTCGAATTCTTAAGAATTAAAATATATTTAAAAATTATATTAAAAAGTATCTGTTCTTTGGCAATTGAGCGAAATAGATGTAAACTTATTTCAAATTCATTGATGCACCAGGGGAAATCTGGAAAAAACTTTTATTTTCATGAATTTTGGACTGTTTGTCCAAAGTTAAAAAAAAAACAACAATAATTCTTGATTGAAGCGAAAATTTAGAGCAGTACCATAGAAAACTAACTACTTAACTGGATTTGTCATCAAATTAATGGCATTTTTTACTTTATTTACATCCTTTTTGTTATTTTATGAAAACGACCTGAGATTTTGGCGTAAATAATTTTTTTTTATTTCTAGTATCAGATTTTTACTATTTTCGAGTATTAAATATTCAGTTATGGATGTAATATCATTAAAATATTGTTTTTTTTTTTTCAAATGACAAGATTGACGTGGCGTCCGTGGCGTAGTTGGTTAAAGTGCGTGGCCGCTATGTCAACGAACTTTGGAGACCCAGGTTCGAACCCCAGCAGCGACAGAAAATTATTTGAATTAAAATAATTTTTCTGTACTGCCGCCACCTCTCTGCAGACAATGGCAAACCTCAGAGAGTATTCAAAATGCCATGTAAAGCTTCTTGAGAACAAGAACATTCTGTTCATCGCCGTTCGGAGTCGGCGTTAATCCTGTAGGTCCGGTTCTCGGTCAATTATGTACAAACTTAATAACACGCACAACACAATTGATCATAAGAAGCTAGGTCAAAGTCCTTTCAAGGGCTGAAATGGCCAGTTATTTATTTTTTATTTTTCAAATCACAAATAAAGATGAATTCAACCAAAAAAAAAACAAATTAAAAAATATTTATTTTGGCAAAAATATAATCCGTTATCGTTATCTGACAATGTTTTGAGTTAACGTGCCTTAAGTGCTTTGTTTTAAGACTCGAAAATATCACTTAAGGGAAATAAGTTCATTATAAGAAAAATTCTAGCATGCAGTTCTTAGTCCCAAACACATTAATAAGAATATTCCTAAAACTTAAAAAGGCATAACGATTCCGTTGGATAGTCGATTAGTGCTGACTTCACATCCTACTCTAAATAAACTTATTGGTAGCGTCAATCCCATATATACCGATTAAGTCAACGGAACTAACCATTAGGGGTTACCATTTAGCCAAGTTATTACCTAAAATATTAGTGGGGTAATCATATAAAGAGGTGCCAGAAAAAAAACAATTGTCAGTTAATGCCTAAAGGCTGAAATAACCAAAATTAGAAAATTTTAATCTTTATTATTATAAAAAATAATTCAATAATTTAACAAAATGTTTGTCTGAAACAGGATGTGGTTCATTTATTTTAAGACTACCTACCAATTTTCATTTTACTCGTTACAGGTTTGTAAAAATGCCTTCAGTGCTTGAACGTAGAAATCTTATATAACAAAAATAATCAACTTTCTATACAATTAATGGCAAAAAAAACGTAAAAGCATCATATTCCACGATAAGAAACGTTATTAAAAACTTAAACAAACGTTCGAATATTGACAGAAAACGTGGAGTTATGACAGGTATGGCCACCATAATAAGGATGTTAAAGTAGTAAGAAATTATCTTCGACTGGTTCGAAGTTAAAATACCCCACGGCCGAACCAAAGTATATTCAAAGTCTTAAGCAGTCATAAAGTGTTTGTTTGTAAAAACATTTTCGCCATAATTATCACAGAAAATATTCGCTTTTGCTCTTTGATAAAGTCACTTTGTATGCGAGGTAGGCGTGGTTTTCATTCGGTTTGGTTAATTTTCCAACTTGATCTTTATTTTTTTTTGTTTTTTTTATTCAAGCTTAAATATCGAATTTCGTGATGATAGCTTGAAAATTACGGCTGTAATCGTGATCACAGACAGACAGAAGGAAGGATAGCGACTCGGGTGATGGTGCTGATCAAGAATATATATGTTTATTTTCTACACCTTCTGTATATTTTCTATCCCTTTTAGGTTTTTTTAAACGTGGGGGTATAAATATTGCGATATATTCAAGTTTTAACGATTTTCTATCATACAATAATATTGTTGCCTTAAGAGATAGTTTTCCAAATTGTAATAGCATAATAAATCCATTTATTTCAAGTATCGTTATACACTCAAGTATTTTCTCAAGAAATATTTCATTAATCAATTTTTACTGCCTGGATAATATCGAAGTAAGAGCTTTTTTAACATATACATTGATATAAATAGCTTTGTTGTGCATTTAATTGAAATTGTAAAAAATATTGAGGATTTGTTGTTAAGCTTATAAATTTGCATTATTTCAATTGAAAAACAAATGTCCTTAAACGACATCAGCCACCCACGAAGTCATTTCTAGCAACCACTAAGTCCACCGCTTGTTGACCACAACACAGGCGAAAAACCCAAATATGGTCCGCCCAAAATCTTTCTACGTCTCGAATGCTGAAGCAGCTTCAAGTCTTATGCTAAGCTTTAATGATATTCTGAAAAGTGTTGAAGCGGAAAATGCTACTCAACCCGAAAATTAATTTGTGCCTTCTTTGACAAAATCCCTGTCGATTAAGATACCCCACAACAAGCTATCCGGTCCGTCGAAAGGACATTCAGCACTGGCATCCGAGGCTCTGCAATAGCTGAATGTAAAAACTTTTATATAATGCTGCTTGAGTCCTAATCGCTGCTGAATTTTAATAAACAAAGTACTGAGCGGTGCTGCATTCAAATCCCTTCGCTTAAGCGCCAATCCAGCTGAGCTACTGGATCTCATCTACAATGATTTACATTTTTTAAGCGGCTGCGGCTGCAGAAGATACGAAGCCAGCGTTAACCAAATGCGTTAGACAAGCCACAACAACAACAATAACAACAAAAACAACAACAGCAGCAACGGCAAGAAACTGGCAACATAAAAACAAACATGGCGCACTAGATGGCATCATCAGCCATTGTTAACAACTTATGCGGGGGTGGTGGCAAAGAAAGACCGCTTTGTCCAAATCAGCCTCAGCTTAAAAAGAAACCACTTTTAGGGCGAATGAAAAATTCATTAACGCCCGCGAAATCACTTTGAGAAATAGCAGCAGCATCTCTATTTCTGTCTCTCTACACCCTGTACCCTTAGTCACCGCACACCACCAGTAGCACCCTGCAGCGTCTTGCTTCTCTGATATGCAAATTTCTAGTGCTTCCCTGCGTTGCACGCCACACAATTTGCATTTTCATATGCTAATGCAAATAAGAAGTGAAAATTGAGTTAAATTAAAATTTCGCGCATAATATAAGATGTATAAAGGAACCATTCGCCGAAAGCTTGCCATCTCTTGGTTTGTGTCTCGATGTCATCTGCATGGGGAGTCATCAAATAAGTGGAGTGGAAAAAGACTTAATTCTACTTCAGCACTTGCCGCTCCTTCAATAACTGTATAAGTTGGTACAGGCTAAGTCTTTCGCTAAAGAAAGTCCGATGTCCTTTAAGAACCTTGTGGATAAAAGGCGACATTTTTATTACTTGGTTCTTTGTTCAAAATGGACAATTGTGGATAGAACAATTGATAGGTTCACATAAACGAACGCTGTAAGGACTTTTGTTATCTTTGATATAAGTATTTATAACAGCCAAATATTTTTCAGTGCGTATTTTGGGAGAATTGATAACAACTACTCTTAATCATCAGCATAACTCTATTCCTTTACAAGCTAAGTCCTATGCTAAAAATTTTATCTCATGTATGTACAATTCGTGTATAACTCAAAAATCCAATTTTCGGAGAAGTTATTGAGTAGTTTGTGAGTTAAGATGTCATAGAAATCGGTAGCCGAATGGTTGATGGTATTGACTAGAGAGCTGCACGAGCATAAGAAAATGATTCAAAATAAACAAGCAACGTAACATCCAAACAACGAAACTGAAGTATATCCCAACTGAAATAAAATATAAAAAAATGTTATGCACTACACCTATGCTTATACCATGTTATGAGTTTTATTTTTTTTATTGTTGTTATATACTGTTATTTTACGCCTATCTTTCTTCGTTTACGAGATATGGCGTTTTTTCTTATTTTTAAGACTATCTATCGCCCGACCTCTACTTGTTCGTTTCGAGTTCGGGTCCCCCATTAGAAATCCCAAAAACACTGTTATTTCATGCCTATCGTGCTTTGTTTCCAAGATATGGCACTTTTTCTATTTTTTTTTAATAAAACTGATAGATTTAATATTTTCATATTACACTGAACCAAATATTGTTCTTAAAATCAAAGAATCTCGTTCATAAAGCGAAATTCATTGATTTTTAAGAACTATTCATTGCCCCAAAGAACGAATTCTTTGGTTTAATGAATCGTTGTTCTTAATTTTAAGGAACAGTTCATTGTTCGTGTTCATTAAAATTTTGTTCCAGTTCTTGTGTTGTAATATCTATAAAACCATTAGAGAATTTTATCTCAATAAGAAAATGATTTTTTAAAATATATCTTGATATTGTTTTAAAATTTCTAAAGACAGACTAACTTATTATAACAGTTGTATGTGTCATTAATTAATCATTTTTCTTCATAACATATCAAAGAAATAACGTAAGAACAAAGATTCATTGAATCAAGGAACTCGTACTTTGGACCAATTTTAATGTATAATACATTATGGGTACTTATGTGTCTTAAATGATGGTTCGTCAACAGATTTAAGCTCTCACAACTATATCTTGGCAAATACTTCCCTTATGCTCTTGGAAAACTATTAATGATCTTCATATAAGTGGTAATTTTCCAACTATTACCTCTTTAAAAATGAATTTTTTGTCCTCATATGCTGAAATTCCGCAATATAACATAAAGGGAATCTTATAGGGAATCCGCACGTATCAACAAAATTATTAGAAGTGCTGTCAATGAATTAATACCTCGAACTGCTTATAAACGTCTCTGCAAAACCGAACCTTGGTGGTCCTTTGAGTTGAATATTCTAAGAAACACCGAACAGAAAGCTTGGCACATATTCCAACGAAACCCTAATCAAGAAAATATAATATCTTATAAAAAATTAAACGTAATTTTTAACAAAGCCAAAAATAAGCTGTAAAATGGAAAAGCTATGCGGAATTCACAAACCGGATAAACCCAACCTCTTCATGTTCACAAATCTAGAATACAGGGTTTTAGTTGGCACATATTAACCGCCTTCAATTAAAATAATCGATACGGATTCAAACATGAAAAATTAAGCTTTGGAAATATGCATTGCTTTTGCTGAATATTGTTAAAAAAATCAGAGAATTCGAACTTTTCAAGTAGTTTTTGTGCAAACAACTGTCTGCCCTAAACCCACTAATTACTAATACTATAAAAAAGCTGAACTAACAGATTCCCCTTTCCATATAAATGAACTTGAACTCCTTGTCACGAAAAAAAACGTACCCCATGTTTAAACACTTCCCAATCATTTTTAAAATTCTTGCTCCTCTTGCACCTTACAACTGCTATTGTTGTCCCTACCCAGTAAACATTAACCTTGGAGATTGGTTTGACCTCAAGTGGAGCTCCAGTTCGTTTCTCCAATCTCCAGTGCTGGATCTCCACTTGACCTCCACTTGAGATCCAAGCCATTCTCCAGGGAAATGGACCTTCAATCTCCAGTTGAGATAAGGCTGGATCTCCACTTGATCTCCAAGCTCTTTGTCAAAGCGATCTATAACCCAAAATAAAAAAAGAAATAGTATTTTACGAAAAAGCTTTTCAACTATTTTTTTTATTTCAATCATTGCAAATAATTTTAAACCTAAGAACATAACACATTTTTATAAATTCATAAAATTATTTTTTTTTCTTATTTGAAAAATAACATAAAATAATTAAGTTTATTCAATTTATAACATGTATATAAAATCATATTCAATGTTCTTGCATCTAGTGCAAGAGAACTGCCATGGCGCACTAATATTTGAAGTCAGGAGTTTGTTGCCACATTTGTAATGTTATTTACAACGGGCCAATTTACTAAATCACTTCTTAAAATTACTTGCAGGCGTATTTCTTCATTACATTCCACTTCTACTGGGCTGTATCTATTTTCTTCCGCGCTGTTGAAATGTTTCACAAGACTTCAACTCGGTCACACGAAACTACATAACTCACGATTATATTCAGAAAAAAAGAACTACGCCCATATGTCATTTCCGTCAATCATCTCCTCTAACTAATGTCCAGATCCTTACAGGATGTCCTCTACTCAACACGAAAAGAATATATTAAGAATAAAATTTGACGATAAAGACGATAGTCCTGGTGGCGTAGTGCTTTCTTAGTTATAATTTTAAGATATAATTAAATGTAAATAAATAAAATAAAATAAAAATAAGAAAACCCAAAACGATCGGTGAAAATTTTTCGATGCGAATGCATGGTGCACTCGGTGTGCTCGCTATGATTTCCCGGTACTTTTACTTCACTGTCGTTCTATGGTTTTATGTTTTGTTTCATATCAAAATTGGCTGGCTTCGCTTCATACTGTTTACATACAACATAGTTTACACTACTCAGGCACTGTGAATAGAATGTTTTGTGCAGCTCTTAAGTAGTGATTTAAGCACCTGCTGCTTGTATAGTGCAATTACTTTCTTGTATTGATCATGTCAATAATATGTATTATCAAGCAAATATATTCGCAGACGCTTCGATGTCTGCGTTTATCTACAAAACACCCCTTCTCAGACTTAAACAACAGACTTGGTGATCAACATATAATCCCCTTAATAACGTACTCTGAACTAGTTTGCAATATTCTTGACTCTGATTCCACCCAAAAAATTCTTGAACGTTGCTTACTTACTTACTTATCTGGCGCTTACAACTGTTGGTCGGTTTTGGCCTCGTATAAGAAATTGCGCCAGCCATTTCTGTTTTGCGCTTGCTGGCGCCACACATTGAGGCCTATTCTAATAAAATGTGGTGGAAATACCAAAATTAAAAAATGATAGTAGGTGATACTGAACAATTGTTGTATACATAGTATGAAGGTGTCTACAAAGTACCGTTGGAATGAGAGCGCTGTGCCCACGCACTGAGTTGCAATTTTGATTGAAACTTATATGTTCTATGACTGCTCGTAATGACACAATAAAGGTGATTTTAGAAGTGTTTTCAAGTTCAATTTTCTGGATTTTGGTTAACGCCACCAGTTTGAATTTATCATGGCATCTTTACCATCACGTTGGTAAACTATTGGCATATTTTTTATTTTTATAACTAAAACTAGCCTTTTCCCGGCGCGCGTTGCTGCACCCTGCAACTATATGAGAACATAATAGGTGTATTCAAAACTTTTTTTTGACTCATAGTTTGACACCACTGTCATTTTCCATTGCCCGTTACAGTTTCCCAGCAGCAGGAGATCACCAAATAGTAACTCCATTTTGAGTTTGTATGTTAGTACTGCTACTTTTACTTTCCAAGCTATTCGATAATACAAATTTTAATTGTATGGGCGGAGCCACACCCACTTAAATAATGCCCATCCCAGTTTTCTAGTAGATAGACATTACCCAGTTTTAGTACAGTTGCATACAAACTAAATTATCAATATGTAGCCAAATCGACGAAAACCGTAGGATATATAGCATTTTTATTGATTTGTGAGCAGTAAAAGGGGGTGTGACAGAAATGTAAACCATCTCGTTCTTGAAAAAATATACTGTCAAAATTTCAACTCCATCGGCTCAGTAATTTTGAAGTTTCCAGCCATCACACAGAAAGCGTTTTGCTTTTAGTATATATGGATTATTGGCTATAACTTTTGATTGGTAAGAGATACTAAGATAATTTTTTTTAAAAATTTAATTTTTTAGCTTGTTTATTTTTTCAAAAATATAAAAACATAATATTGAAAAAAAAAATTTTGTTCGAAAAAATCCAAAAAAATCTGCTTTTTGAATCACAAAAGTGGTTTTTAATTTTTGCGTAAAATTGAAACAATTTGTGCCTATAAATTAACTCTTAAATAGAGTTAAAAATTTGAGAATTTGAGTTTAAAATATTTTTAAAACAAAAATAATTTTTGAGTCTGTTTGTGAGGAAAACTACAAAACTTCAGACCTTTTTTGAAAAAAATATTTAAAATATATATACTCAACTAACGGTATTTTTGCAATAAGGGTTTTATAGTACTTTGATGAAGCTTTAAGACAAAAAAAATTTTACAAAGTGTATAAGAAAGTAGAGGAGATATTTGAATAAAGTCACAAAATTAAATTTCTGATCGTTTTTTTCTCATTTTTGAGCAACGATGTTGCATTAAATATATCGTTGTAGTAAAATTTTTCATAGTTTTCAAGATATGTTCATGTTTTTGATGTCAAAATAACAGAAATTTTTTAGTTTTACTAAATTTAAGAAATGTTTTATATTTTGTAAATATTTGCACATGTAACCTAAGAAATCAACTAAAAATATGCGATTTTGTAAAAAATTTGTACTACAGCACCATCTGGTGTGCAAGGTGGTTCAAAGAAGATAGTGCTAAAAAACTCATCGTACCTAAAAACTACTATATACCAATTTTCATTCTAATCGAATGAGCGGTTTGGGAGTTTCAGTTGGTCTTGCAAAATATTTGTACTATAGCGCCCTCTGGTGTTCAAGATATGTCAAAAAAGAAAGCAGCAAAACACTCAATGTACATGAAAACCACTGTATACCACTTTTCATTCTAATCGCATTAGCAGTTTATGAGTTTTAGGCAGTTTTGTAAAAAAAGTATACTACAGCGCCCTCTGGTGTTCAATGTGGAACAAAATTGATAGCCCACAAACACGCACCGTACCAAAAATCTTCTATACACAAATTTGAATGCTAATCGGATGAGTAGTTTAGGAGTCTATTGCGGTCTTACAAACATAAGCTCCTTTTTTATATATATAGATAGTAAAAAATTTGTATTATTATGTATATGTTCCTGAAAAATGTTACAATATGGAGATGAGCTCATACAGCCCATGGTTCCATCGAATTTGGTACTCGCCATTGACGCAGATTGGACCGAAGATCTCACGGAGTATCTTTCTCTCGAAAGCTCCCAAAGTCTTTTCATCAGAACTGCTCAACGTCCAGGTTTGTTCTGCATATAATAGGACGGGCATGACTAGTGACTTATAGAGAGTTTTATTCGTCGAGAGAGGGCTCTGCTTCTCAATTCCCTACTCAGTGAAGACGAAGTCCTTCACAACCTCTAAGGAAATGTTATCAACAGTGGCGTGGTTTCCAAGACGCTGGGACTGTTTATTTGTTGACACTAGGTATTTCGTCTAGGTATTTATTTGAACAATGCAACAAGATACATATGTTATTTAACTTAAGACGCTTTGATCATGTTTCTACAAAAAGAAATGAAGTATTGGGATGCAGCATAATTAGCTATTTCAGTGCAAGAAATTGCATGTTTTGCATTAGTTAGAACTCTCCTATGTATTTTTCAAAAGCTTCGTTTTAGTATATCAGCTTGAACATATAATTTAAACTTTTTGAAATATACTTGTTCACATTCTAGACGACTATTCTTTATCAATTCCATTAAACTCTGGAATTCCATACCTCGCAATATACAATCAATTGTCAGTTCGAACAAATTTAAGCTTGCTATTAAATCATACTTCTCAAACATCTAACTCTTGCCATATTTTTCTTTTTTTATATTCTTCTCTTTAACCATCTTTCGTATGGTTTCCTTAGTTTTAATTTTTGGCTTATAAATTATTGAATTTTTGTCTTTTTCTTTAGAAGTTCATTTTCCTTAATTTATTATTTATGTTAATATTTTCATACCCCAACGCTTAAAAAACGTAAAAGGGGTTTATTAATTTTGTAACGCCAATAAGGAGGCGTGGTAGGTATAGAAAAGTATATATATTCTTGAACAGCATCACCATTCGAGTCGATTCAGCCATGCCTGTCTGTCTGTCTGTCTGTCTGTGATCATTTTTCAGCCATCATTTTCGGCTGATATTTAAGCTTGTATCTTAAAAGTAAAGATTAAGTTCGCAAATGAGCCAAATCGAATGAAAACCACGCCTACCTGCCATGCAAAGTGACTTTATCAAAACGGTAAAATCTCTTTAAATTCCACAAAAATTTATATCTGTACTTGAAATTTTTCAAATTAGTTTCAATATGCACTCTGAGATATAATTCAATGAAGTCGATTGAAAACCACACCTACCTACCATACAAAGTGACTTTATCAAAATACAAAAGCGATTATTTTCTGTTAAAACTATGACGAAAATGTTTTTGCAAATAAACATTTTATTGACTGCTTAAGACTTTGATAATATACTTTGTTTCGGCCATGGGGGTATTTTAACTTTGGCCCAGTCGAAGATCAGTTCTTTCTAGTATGAAATGATTTTCATAAAAATTTCTCAATATACGAGTAATATAGAATTAGCACTATATTTATTTATTTTTTTTTATAGAATTAGCACTCTATAAATTATAAAGGGTGTATCAACAAGAGGTCTAAGGTTTTTTATTTTAATAAATCGAACAATTCCTTGGATGTCTTTTAAATGTTTACTATATTGTATACACATGCATACATTACAATATCTTTTTTAACTATCAAGCGAACTGCTGTTATATAATACATCTTTACAACCTTTCACCTCTTGTAAATACACCTTTTAATTCTTATCATATTAAAACTACAATTCAAATTTTTCATGTTATCATATTTTGGAATTATTGCTCGCTGCTTCTCATTTCTAAGGCAATTTTTCCAATTTAATATTGAAACGTTTAACTCATATAAACTTTTTTAATAAAATATACCTACCAACCTTTTCTTTTGTTTATTTTTCGACCTAATGGGGGTTTCTACCTGAAAATCCCCTCTTGGCTACGGACCTGATATGATGCCTTTTTTAGTTTGTTTGCGAATCCATTTTTCGATAAGAATAAAACTGTCATATAATGATCAGATCTGGCAACTCTTTATCATAGGTACTTAGTTCGGTTTGCATTTATAATAATTTATGATGAATGAATCTTCACCTGAACAACACACAGTGATGCGAAAGGGCATGCTAAACGGAAAAATTCGAAATTGAATTTTTACATTCTGAACATGTATCCATTTATGAACTTATCCACTGATTTCAGGTTTATTTTTTTACTTACCTCTGCTTTCTACAAAAATACATAGAATATTTTGTAATTCATGAATTTTGTTGTTACACTTGATTATATTTTTGAAATATTTCCCAATATCTAAAAGAGTTAAAAGTCGGCATACTTTATGACTGAGATATGTTCTCTTGAAATAAAATAAATGCAATTTCGTATTTTTTAAAATGTTGGCGCTATAAAATGGTATTTAAGGATATAAATGCGTAAAAACGGAAAATTTTGGTACAATATTTGGTGTCAAGGGACGCAACTTTTTTAAATTTTTGTTTTGTAATATATATGATTGTCCTAAAAATGCCTGTATATACCAGGCTCTGACCGTTTTGTAGTTATAAAATGTATTGAATTTGAGGTTGGTGATACTGTTTATGGAGTTTAAATATTCTTAACATGTCTCACAATAGTCTTATAGTGAGAAATTTTAATATGTATTAAATAAAAAAAAAATATTTTACTGGAGGTTTTTTTTTTTGTAAAACGCAAAATTTTCAAAAAATTTTGTGTAACAAAAAGTCCCACTTCATATTTAGCAAATTTTTCTTTTATTTAACCATTACTATGTCTACTTTCAGTCTAAGAGTGCAAAGGTGCGCAAACTTCTGCTTGTCTGTTTTTTTGCCTGTTTGATGGTCATAAAAATGCTATTTATTTTAAATTCAAAACTAGGTTTCAACTGTTTTTATATAATTGTGGTGCCTATTGAGAAATTAACATTGAGATAATTTGAGGTCTGTTTAACAAGGATGTTAATTTCACCCGTTAGTAGTTAAATACATTTTTATGGAATTTCAAGAGATTTAACCTTTTTCATGAAGGCTTTTGTATGGGAGGTAGGCGTGGTTTTCATCTGATTTGGTTGAATTTATTCTCAGAGTACATGTTAAATATCAAAGGTCATATCCAAAATATCAGGTCTATATATTATTATATTTTAAATTCTAAGAGACTTTACCGGTTTGATAAAGTCACTGTGTATGGGAGATAGGTGTGGTTTTCATCTGATTTGGCTCATTTTCGAACTTGATCTTAAGTTTTTATATAAAAGCTTAAATATCATGATGATAGCTTGAAAATTACGGCTATAATTGTGATCACAGACATATAGACGGACAGACAGGCAGATAGACGGACAAACGGATCACAATATTATTAAAATTATTGTATTGTATCATATCAATCCTAATATTGCTAAATCGTGAAAAATAAAAAATTTCTTAAAGTTAGAAATGTTTAACTAAAAATTTCGTTATCGCAACTTTTCTCATTTCTTAGTTATAGGCCTAAATATATTTCACATATGTGGAAGCTAGTGGCGTAGATAGTTTTTTGCAATGGGAGTTGATGAAATTTATTTTCGTGACAAACATACATAAAAAAAGTTTTTTAAAATTGTTATAAAAAATGTTAAACTTTTATTTATATTTTTTGTTAATTTTTTTTTTTAAAGAGAAATATTCATCTGGCTTGGATTTTTTGCTAATTTAAGGACTTCTTCAGCCGATATACATGTAACTATGTCTCGATAGAAGCACTAACGTCAAGAAATTTACTGTAAAAATTAACGGCTGTTTTTAATTCTTCAGCTTGTTTGAAAATTTCTGTAACTTGAAAGAGGGATGAAAATCCTTAAGTATTATATCCTTTTAGTATGTATTTGTGTGTAGTAAGTCCTTAGCAAATTAAAAACATTATAGATACATACATATATTCGATTACACAGTGTGACGAAATCGACCAAAAAAAAAAGCACAACCAAACTTTATAGAAATTCTTAAAGAAGGACATGTTGTGAGTCCATCGCACCTGGTCTGACCTCTCAATGTCGTCACAATTTTTTTTAATTCGTTTTTAAAGTTGAAGGGTTCGATTTTTGTTGCGCCGACGTTTATTGAATTTTTACAGCTATTTGCCTTGTTGGAAATGAAAAAAAAACTCCACTTCTTTTCAGTAGAATTTCACGTAGAATAAGGCTGTGTAAAAATAAATACGATAAAATACAAAATGAAGCGTGTAGCGAAGCAAATTCCTTAATTTTTCTTTAATTTCATAAAAAAAATTAGTGTTTCTATTAATTTAAATGATATAATGCTGCATTAATTACATCTATTTTCACAAAAGATCATTGCGCGTAAAAATACCTTTTCATTGAATCCAAAACCATTAATATCGGTTGAAAATTGGAAAAATGGCGGCAGTTTTAACTTTTTTTTTTTGTTATAAAACACTGACTCCCATGTATATGTGGTGCCCACAGAGTTACACATAAAACATATATTAAACACTAAATACAACAAACACTTTACACAAAAACACTTCACTTTAAAATTAATATTCAAATTTCAGTTCCTTAGTTTTAAGTAATCAAAATTTATAAAAATGTATTTTAGTTGTAAAAATTCTTTTGTGGAATCAGGTCAAAATAAAAATAAAAATTCTAATAAGATAAAAATTGATTATTTTTTTGGTTGTACACCCAAAATCGGGTGTACGCCAAAAACTGGCGATCCTGCCAGGAGCGATTCTGGCACAGAACCAAAAATCGTCGTCTACATCATTTGGAACACCCATCACAACGACCAAATCAACGCAATCAACGTAGTCGCCTCCACCAGCGAAAAGACGAGCAAAACCCTACACCTGCCGGTAAGGTGACACAGGCAACAGCAACATTAGCACCAACAACAACAGAAAATGTAACAATAACAGAAGCAACATTTACAACGACAACAACAGCAGAATCATCAACAACAATTAAAACAACAACGATAATAGCATCAACATCAGCAACAGCAGTAAACAACACTCACATTGGCAGTAACATAAACAGTAACAACAACAGCAACAAGCTCGCAATCAGAACAACCGTAACACCAAAATCAACAGCAACCACAACAACAATTATAACATCAGCATTAGCAACAACAACAACAACTACAACAAAGACAACAACAACAACAAGAAGTAGCAGCAGTAACAACAACAACATTCTCCTGATATCTGAATATTAATTTTTTTGATTAAAAAAAAACAAAAAATTTTGTTAAATTTTGTATTTTTTTATTTGTTTGACAGTTAATAAAAAGTTTTTTGACTGGTTGTTTTTATTTTAGGTTTTCACGAGGCACTCACACTACACTACACAACACAACACAACACAAACATTAACTCAAATCTTAATTTGGTCAGAGTCAGATCCACTATCAGATACCAATTCGAATTAGATACCTACCGTCAGATGTCAAAGATCCATACACGAAGTACTACATGGACAGTAAACACTACACATCCATTCACAACGTTAATAGGAAGTTTTACTACGAAAATGCTACTTAATAGGTTTAATAGCAAAGTAAAATTTTCTATCACAGAAACATCCACAACGTTAATAGAAAGTTTTACTACGAAAATGCTACTTAATAGGTTTAATAGCAAAGCAAAACTTTCTATCGCTGTGGATGCATCTAACACTATCAGTGCATTTTTTTTTTTTTACACCACTCAATAAACAGAACCACTAACTTCAAGATCTAAACAAAAGTACGCTTTAATTTACACCGAAACACAATACACTTTTTTTGAGGAGGGGGAATAATGTGGTGCCCACAGAGTTACACATAAAACATATATTAAACACTAAATACAACAAACACTTTACACAAAAACACTTCACTTTAAAATTAATATTCAAATTTCAGTTCCTTAGTTTTAAGTAATCAAAATTTATAAAAATGTATTTTAGTTGTAAAAATTCTTTTGTGGAATCAGGTCAAAATAAAAATAAAAATTCTAATAAGATAAAAATTGATTATTTTTTTGGTTGTACACCCAAAATCGGGTGTACGCCAAATATATATTCCTATCATACAAAGTGCTGTCATTTTGTCAAATCTTAACCGATTTTGGACGTCTTTAGCTCATTGGAAAGAAAATATGATGAGTAACATACATCTAGAACATTGCAATATAGATTTTTGAAAAATGTAAAAGCTACTATGGAACGAATAAACATATTTTTATTTTCAATAGAATTTTTATATGAATGAATGTGTACGAGTGCATTAGACCGTAATGGAAAAAAGTAAGCTGTACACCGTCTAATCTGAAGCATTTTTTAAGAAAATTTGGAAAAAAAAACAATTGTTTTTTCCCGAACGTTTAAGTCTTTCTTCATATCTTCGGCATTTACAGACCTTTCTTGTCCAAGAATGATATATCAATGTTTCTATTTCGAGGCGTCCAAATTTTTTGCTCTAAAAGACATTGGGGTCGAGGACAACTTTTTAGTACTTACAAGATTTCAACTTTTACAACACGAATTAAAAAAATAAATGTCAAATCAAAAAAGTCTTTTTGAGCCGTTGCCCAGAACCTTGAAGGCCCTCAATTCAATTTTATTTGCATTTTTTAATATATTAAATAAAACACAGAACTTATAGTGGATGAGCTTTTGCTAAAAAGTCACTTTGATTATTTTAATAAGCTCCTTTTCACATATAAAAAAGTAGAGTAAGTTTACCTACCATATACTTTCTCGTGGGTAAGTGCTAGAACGGGGTGATTGATCCCAATAACCTTTAGGGCAAAAAAGTTGGACTCCTCGAAATAAAAACATTTATATATCTTTCTTTAATGGCGTTTTCTTTTCTTGGCAAAAAATTCTGCCCTCTGAGAGTGCAGAATATTTTACATTTTGACCTGCACTCAAAAAATGTTGAACTGTTCTTAGTCGAGAAAAGATCAGAAAAAATGCAACATTTTTTCAATGATGTTGTGTTGGCTGTACTGTTACTTACTTTTGAGAACAATTTTTGTAATATTTATTTTGTAGTTCGTGAAAAAGCTTAAATTGTAATGAAATTTCAATGATAACATTTAATATTTTCCTAACATGTCACTTTTTTGTTCATTCAGTTGGTAGCATTTGAGGTCAGAATTTAAAATCGTCGATCTTGAGAGTAAAAAATTTTGCATTTTTTCTACTTTCGAGGTCAACATTGTCCACAAAAGAACTCGATTTAATTTACAGGTCAGAATTTTTTTGAGAAAAAGCACATAAAGGGCGGAGTTCTTAAAGAGGACAGAAAAAATGCAGAATTTTTTTGAGAAAAGTAAACGCCATAAGATAGGACTGTAAATGCCGAAGATAAACTTAAATGCTCGATAATTTTTTTCAAAGTTTTCTTACAAAAATTTTTCAGATTATATGGTGTGCAGCGTACTTTTATACACTCGGACACATTCATTCATATAAAAATTCTATTGAAAATAAAAATGTGTTTATTCGTTCCATAGTAGCTTTTACATTTTTCAAAACTCTATATTGCAATGTTCTAGATGTATGTGTCTCATTATATTTTCTTTCCAATGAGCTAAAAATGTTCAAAATCGGTTGAGATTTGACAAAATGAGAGCACTTTGTATGATAGCAAACATATACATGGCAATCAGTGTTTTATGACGAAAAAAACGTTAAAACTGCCGCCATTTTGCCAATTCTCAACCGATATTGATGATTTTGGATTCAATTGAAAGGAATTTTTATGTGCAATGAATTTTTGTGAAAAAAAGACGTCATTCATGCAGTATTATATCATTTAAATTCATAGAAACACTAATTTTTTTTATGAAATTAAAGAAAAATTAAAGAATTTGCTTCACTACACGCTTCATTTTGTATTTTATCGTATTTATTTTTACACAGCCTAATTTTACGTGAAATTCTACTGGAAAGAAGTGGAATTTGTTTTTCATTTCCAACAAGGCAAATAGCTGTAAAAATTCAATGAACGTTGGAGCAACAAAAATCGAACCCTTCAACTTTAAAAACGAATTAAAAAAAATTGTGACGACATTGAGAGGTCAGACCAGGTGCGATGGACTCACAACATGTCCCTCTTTAAGAATTTCCATAAAGTTTTGTTGTGCTTTTTTAGTCGTCACACTGTGTTATTAAATGAAAATTTTTATTTAGCGCACCTTCTCCACGTTCCTTAATGTAATAGTCAACGAACGGATAGAAAACACATATTTAAGGTTTGTTCTTGGTCATTTACAAAGTTTTCTAGAAAAGCCTTTCATTTCAGTGTATTAAAAAAATCATTAACTTTTCCGATTGTGTTCCATCTGTTATTTGGTTGGTAATAGACATTGCGAAGTTTAAGAAATGAGTCTCGCAATAAATGCTTTTATCTCATTATCGCTAGAAGGTCTTAAGTCTGCTAGACATATTGCTTTCTCCGTCGTATTCTTGACCGATAAAAAATCAAAGGTCCAGGTTACATTGCTGAAACTTTTCATGTATGTATACGATGTGCCAAATAAAAAAGTAAAAAACTTAACCTGTATTCGAAGCTGCCGGTACAAATTTAAGAAATATTTTCGCGTAAAATATGTTTGCCATTTGATTCATGCACACATCAAATGCAGTTTGGAATAATAGGCCTTCGTCTGATGTTATTAGTAAGTCTAGTAAAATTGTAATCTAACTATATATATGAAAA
The DNA here is from genome assembly GCA_943735915.1 of Pherbina coryleti. Classification (NCBI taxonomy): domain Eukaryota; kingdom Metazoa; phylum Arthropoda; class Insecta; order Diptera; family Sciomyzidae; genus Pherbina; species Pherbina coryleti. Next base: position 58,415,836 of record OX030952.1, on the reverse strand, counting down.
TCAAATACGTGTGCGTTAGTCTTGCTTAGGTGCAGAAACGGCTAGGCCGATTTTAATAATTCTTTTTTTGTATTGTTTGCCTTAATACAGATGTGGTTTAAAAAGATAGAAAATTAAAAAAAAAAAACCCGAATGAACAGCGGAAAAATCGAAAAAATCGAAATTGGCAATTTTGTATGGGAATTGCCACAACAGACTACTTTAAATAGCCAACAAGTCTTAACGGCTGGACGGATTTAATTCAAATTCGGCACACACATTATTTGAATCCCATATTAGGTTATGGTATGCTTTGTTTTGACCACGCCTCTTCCGCCCCTCTACAAGAAACGCAAATTACCCTACTAGCATACATTAGCGAAACTGTTCGTCTAATTAAGTAAAAGAAAATTCCGTTATTTTAACACCAAGAATATTCACATATCTTCAAAATTGCACAAAATTGTAGTACAGCGTCTTTTTCTAATAAAATCGTTTTCATAGCATAACAAGAAACACTCAGAAATTCGTATTTCTTACTTTCGATGAAAATAACTCCGTTGTTTTTGAATATATTTCATTCAATTTCTTTTCGTTGATAATTTCAATTTAAGCACTTAATAAACCCCATTTGAAGAGAGCTCCAACATATTCACTTTTTACTCCAAAAATGACACAAAAGCTGTTATTTCAATAAATAAAAACAAAAATTATTTGTTTGCCAATTCTGAGGATCAATCCTTAGACCACCTCATGGCTACACTCAGGGAAAAAAATCGTAAAACCAAAGAAAATACACTTTGCCACAAAGACTTTTATTGGTTAGATTGTGTCCAAAGATAAAACATCCTTACGGCAAAGGCACAAAGATTGTTAAATTCCCATGAAAAATATACTTTATATCAAAGACTTAAATTCTTGTGACAAAGACGTACGTCTTTAAAAAAGTCGATTTCCTTAATACTATCTTTTTATGTCCGCCTTTTCTTTCTATTACTCACCCCTTCTCTATTGTCCTTCCCACCCCCTCCTCTTCCCCTTGACCCTTAACCCATGCGATTTAATCTAGTGCTAATTACAACTTATACATATTAATACATCAATTGCCTTATATAGTACATATTGCCCACAAAGTAACTGCGAACTATAAGCGTGTGTATTTTTAAGAAAAATTTGATTTTGTAGAAAAAATTCTTTAAAGTTATAGACTTTGTCTATGAAACAACGATGCTTAGCTTCAAGAAAACAAAGAAAATTTGTTGATTTTGCGTACTTTTTACTTTATTAACAAATTCTTGTTAACAAAGAATTAAATCGTTATAGTAAATAATTTATCTTTACGGAAAATATTTTTTGATTGATTTAGCTTCAAAGAACTTCACTCTTTTGTTTCAAAGATGCAGCAGTTGCTTAGTTAAAGAATAAATCATAAGTGCAACGATCTTTTCCTTGTAGCAAAGATATTTTGGTTACAGTCTTTTAACAACTTTTTTTCTTTGATTTTAAGGCGTTCAATTTTCTCAGTGTACAAAACTGACGGTTGAGCTGACTATTTTTACCTAAATTGAAATGTACTACAAAAATTTCCTAATAAAATTTTCAATAAAATGATATGATAGCACAATCTTCTGAATTCGAATTATATATAGCAGCCTATTATATTTTTCTTGGACAAAAACCAATCGTGTGTTTCATCTTATTCCTATCTTCTATCTTCTGGATATATAAATAATAATTGCCGTGCGTTAGTGTTGCTTAAGCTCGGAAATGGCTAGGCCGATTTTAATAATTTTTTTGTTCGCCTCAATACTGATATGGTGTAGGAAAAAAGAAAATAACGGAGAACCCAAAGTGATAGAATTGAAAGAATTGAAATTCGTAATTTTTCGTGTCGGACTGTGTTCATTACAACACCAAGGAGAGGACGAGCCTGACATAGGTCTACGAAGTCAGTCAAATGCGCGGCGAGCTAATACACGTGTAAGCCACACTGACCAGCGAGCGACGGATAATGAAAACAGTCAGATTGCCATGTCCGAATAGGTGTCATATAACACTTATTCACTATTTATAAACAAAATAGAGTAGAACACATAAGAACGCTCATAACTCGAGAACGGATCGTCCGATTCGAACTGTCTTTTATTTTTTTTGTGTTCGTCTCCTCACAAGGTAGCTTTTAACAGCAAAAAAATTGGAATTTTCTCGGAAAAATAGAGGTTCCATACATATTGTATGGAAAAATAAAAAATTAAAAAAAAAATCGATTTGAAGTTCGTCATTCAAAATTTTATTTCTGGACAACTACATTCGTCCAAATCAATTGATTGTGTCCAGACGAAGCAACCAATTATCGAACAGTGTTCCTGAATTCAATGATTTGCTAGGATTACCACAACATAATTTACCACTGAAGGTTGATTACACATTATAGTTCATGGTTTAACATTAGTACCTCGAAATGCAAATCTGTAAACGTAGTTCAATGGCCTACCTAAACCTATCTTTAGCGCATCATCACAATTTAGTATTGCCAGACGAAATTGTTATTTACTATTTACTACTACAAGGCACAGCACATGTACCTCAGGGCGTATACATTAGGCCGTGAGGTACATATGTTGTGACTCAATAATATATTTCAAAATTTCACAGAAATATAAAAAAAAAATTTCTGATATTTTGTTCGGATTTTCTGATGCCAAAATACACTACATCTGTAAAAAAAAATGGCCCGGAGGACCCGATATTTTTTTTTTTTTTGTATGGTGGCAGTTAAAGTGTTGCTGGATTTAATCAAATCTAAACTTATTTCCTACCCTAAGAATAAAGAGAACATACGAGTAATAACATAATATATATGTTAATGTATATAAAGATAAAGGAGCGCAAAGCAGTGCGATCATATAAAGAGAGAGAGAGAGCAAGTAAAATATGCAAATTTTACACCTGTAGCATTCAGTTTTTTAGATATAGATATGCGGACGGAAGTTCCGTTCACAGAATTATATGAAAACAATATAAATGTTGCTCAAATAAACTTTAGTGCAAAATAATGTTTGTCTTAAATTATTTGTATGAAATGTATGTATAGCTATATGTCTATAACTATTAATCTTTAATTCCCAAGCTTCTTGCATGGCTAACAATATATGACATGTTCGCGTGTTGGAAAGCCTTCATCTTTGTTTACTTTTGCTAACGTTGTCTATCAAAAAGCATTGAATTGATCTGACATGTGATTCCCTCAACCTCCTTACATTCCATGTAAATAGGGATATAAGAGTGTTTCATTCAATCAATAATTGAAATTCGATTGACACCATTTGTTATCGATCGTAAATGTTCGATAAAAAATTAATTGGGTGGAATAAAAAAATTAATTTAGGGCGTTTGTCATCCTAACACCCTATGTCATCACCGAACGCCAACACTTTCGAACACTGGCTTTAAATACGTTCGATCGTCACCGATTGGTTGCTATGCACATTGAACTAAAGCAAGTACATTAAGTTATTGAAATTGAACAAATTTTCAATATCAAAAAATATATTTTCTGAAACTAACCCCATTTTATCTACTTGCATCTACTTGTTGGAAATGGATTCCAATAATACTTTTTTACCTTGAAAAATAAAATAGAAAAAAAATTAGTTGGTCACTATTTTTTCCCATACGATCCATCATATTTATTTTAGTGATAGAGATGACCCTGTACATCGAAAGAGTACACGCGAAACTATTAAAATACTTAGTTTTACTTGCACTATTTTTTTACTGTTTAAGATTGTAGTTAAGAGAAGGCTTTGCATTTAAAATCTGACTTGACTTTTTTAAAAGTTTTACCACATTCAGACGTAATTTCTTATTAGTAATCATTTATCACAAAATTCGCTTCAGACACAATCCCAAAGAATCGTTTAATTGTGTCAAATTTAAATAAATACGCATGAATTGAAATCTCCTTGAATGCTAGCAAATGTTTTTAATACTCGTTGCAATTGAAGTTTATCTTACGGCACCTTTTCTTTCTTCTATTTTATCATCATCACATCAGTCTGAGGTAGTGTGAGGACTTCAAACAAACACGGGCATAATCACACATCCTAACGACAATCATTCAAATTTCAAAGTGACAGTTCAGCGCGCACGTCTTGCGTTGCTGTCAATTGTTGGCATTCAATTTCAAATGATTTTAATTTTTTTTTTAATTTATTTTATGATACTTTCTCGCACTTTAACGCATCATCGGCTGATTCAATAGTTTATATGCAAATGTCAAATTGACATTTTAATGTGGTTTTTTTTATATAATTTTTGTTTACATTAAATATCCTCACTTGTGCGCCTTTCGAAATCAAATTTATTTTTATTTTAATAATTCCTTTGATGTTCAGCTTTTTTTAATCTAACGAAGTGTTGACAATAGTGATGATTACGGGATGAAGTCGTTGTCGTAAAAATTATCTTAATAAGCTGTTTCGTTTTGTGGTGTTATTAAGACAGACGGTTGGGATATTGGAATATTTTAACTATAAGAAATAGTTGGCGCTTTTGAAGTTTTTACTTGAGATCCAAGAATTTGATAAAAAAGTTTATTCTTAGATTTTTTAGGTAGAAAAAAAAAATAATTGCACCGTAAGATCGGTGGATTTGTGCACCATTAGAATAATCAATTTCGAGGTCCTCCTTTTGATAGAGGTTCTGCTATATACAAGTTTAGGGAGTAATATGGCAGACATATGAGGGAGTCTAGAGTCATTGATGAGAGAGTCGAATCGAATATTTTTTAGGCTGGAACGTCTTTGTCCTTTCGCTCAACATGAACTAGGCAGCGGAGCCGCTTGAATTTAATGCTCTAAACTATGTCGCTGTCGGCGTACATTTCATACAGCTCGTGGTTTCATCTTACTATAGTCGCAGAAATGTTAAATTTTACTACAAGAAATTATTTTTTGACTATTTGGCTACTCTTGACTATGCAAAAAATTAAGAATGACCAAATGTTCGAGGTACAGCCGAATTTTTAATAACACGGTAGAGTCAAAAGGCTGAAATTTCATCGGGTCAGCATAGAACAGAATTATCACTCTATCAGACATCACCACTGCATAGGTCAAATAACCGAAAAACTTACAGCCTCTCCAGCTTTACACTGCAAAACTCACTTGTTGACAAGCATATTGGGCACTAAGCCTACTGGGCACTAGGAAATATCGTCGAATGAGAATTTTTTCACATAACTTTTTCTTCTTTTTTATGTGTTTGTTCTGCATTCGAATACAAGTTTGTTTAGTTTTTAAAAAAAAATTCCAAGCAGGCCGTAGCTTTACTATGCCAAAGGTAGGGTCAGCACATATGAAGCTTTAATCAAAAGGTGAAATAGTGACTCCCACAGCAATCGAAACAACAATAACAAGGACATAAGAAGAAGTTCTGTTACGGATTAACCACATAAAAACTCCTATGCACTTTTGGCCACTGAATCCGACTCCACGGTTGAAATTGATCAGAATTGGCCTATCATCCTTGAATTTCGAAAGCTAACTCTTATTCTACAAAACTAGCTATCCTCTTGTCTTTCTGATCTCCACCATTTGTGGGTACTGTGAATTTGAGATCATGTCTACTTTTGTCTCATCGATACAGCACATTCATCGAGGAACCTTCAGTACAGACAGCTTAGAGCACTTAACCCTTAATGGTCCACTGGATACCACAAGGAACCAAAGGTGCAAACCTTAATTTCCATCCAAAGGTGCCATTGTCTTAATTTCAATTGAAAAATTTTCTGTGTCAGCTGGGGTTCGAACCACTGGGCGTCTTCTTCACGGCCAGCTATCGCCAGAAACCAACCGACTAAAATCAAAACATCGTTTAGCGTATTTTTTTTTCAAATTTCCCTTTGTCACTCTTCGGGTACCGATTAAAACTAACTTTTGTAAAAAAAATTTAATAAAATTGCGCAATGTTTCACAATTAATTAGCTTTTGTAGTTGGGCTATGGTCGTAGAGTTAAAAAGAGCTGTTTTTGTACCTTTTGTTGTTATTTTATTTATCGATATTACAAAATAAATAAATAAATTATCTGGCCGTTTCAGCCCTTGAAAAGACTTTGACCGAACTTCTTATGATTAAATTGTGTTGCGCGTGTTAATTAAATGCTTGTACACATTTGATCGAGGACTGCACGCAAAGAGAAAAAAGATTATCGCCAATTTGCCGCAAACGAATTTCGTTTGTCGTGCTCATAATCGTTATTTGCAAACGTTTCAACAGTTGTCATAACATAAGTCAGTTGAGAGAAACGCGTCATGTAGTTGCAGGAAATTAATTTCGTTTGTCATAAACCCGACTGATTTTGAAATCTGCAAAAGTTGTATGTTTTTTCCCTTCGTTGTGTAAGCATAACGCTTATAGTTCAGAGCTACTTTTTGGACAAATTGTTACTCTGTAACCCTATTCATGTCACGCTATTTGAATAACGTAAACTGTCACTGTGTGACTTAGAGACACTAATGCAAAAAAAATAATTATTTTATTGAAAAAAAGAAGTTTGAAACAAAATATCGTTCATGGAGAATTAATTTATTTTATTAAAAAGAAAAATTTAATTATTTATAAATAATGTGGAAATTGTTATTAAACTATTAACTTGTACAATGTACATTTAAGGCAAACTACACTTTTCTGTGAATGCTCGTTACTCATGGGTTTCTGACTATTACCACGGAATTGCTTAGAAAATCATCCTTTTCTTATAAGAGGAACACTTACGTTGCCGCTTCTTCTTTGATTGTACTGTCGATGCATTCTAAGCTGGGTTTCATGATGAGTTTTCCATTATCACGTCTTTTAGAGATACCAGTGTCTAAGAGTCACTACCTGACAGTTCATGTTATTTTTTAATATTTTGTGTAATAAGTAAATATTATCAAAACATAAAAAAAAATTAATTGTATATTACAGAAACAGAATGACCAATAATAAAATAAATTTAACTTATTTTGCTTTAAAACAAGTTTAAAATCATTTACATTGGTTTGAAATTGAATAGTGACCCAAAGACACAGCCTGAAATGAATAGGGATAAGCAAATTGGTAATTTGTTAAACACGCGGACAGAGATAGCAACAGAGATGCGATGAGTGGAATCCATAAGAAGACGAACGGACATGGGGAGAAAGATAATTAAACATGACAAAAAGGCAAAAGTTCGAACTCTAAAAAATGTGTTATGAAAAAAGTTCCACCAATTTGGCATGGAAGCCTGTCCGTGGATGAAACAATGATAAAATATTTCGGCCTCCATTCTCAAAGCAGTTCATAAGAGGAAAACCTGTAAGATTTGGTTTAAAAACTGGATGTTGACCAGCAGTTGCGGCTATTTATAAGATTTCGATACTTACCGCAGGCTTAATATTTAGAACCTGAAAGACTGCAGCTTTTAGGATCTCGAGTTGTATTTGAACTATTGTAAAGACTTCGATAACTTCTTTACGTCCCATGAATTTCTCCGTTTGCTAAAAGATAAAAGTTTGCAATCTACGGATACAGCAAGAGAGAATCGAACCAAAAAAATTTTCATTGACACTGAATAAAAAGTCAAAGAAAAACCCAAGTGGATATATTGAAAATAAATGTGACATCAACAATAAAGCCCTGTTTGTAAAATTGAACGACAATTGCGTTCTTACGATTGAAACCAACTTTGATGCAGTTGAACTCGTGCAACAAATAAAACCGTTGGTCGTTCCGAGAGAAAATAAAGTGCATATACTACAGCCCCAAGTGATTCCTTACTACAATAGAGGTATATGGGTGGTCGACGTACATAATCAGTTTGTAAATTCATATAAAATTGGAAACAGTGGCAAGAAATGGTGGTGGCCGCTTTTTGCTTCAATGCTGAGTTGTGGAGTGGTTAACGGTTGGAAACTTGACATAATCGCAAGTGGCAACAACGTAGACTTACTGTCATTTCAAAGGGAAATTTCGCGGCACTACTGAAGAAACTACTAAGTATCATCTTTAACCTCATCTTCAAAATTTTCTGTTCTTAAAAGTATTTCTACCAACAAAATATCTCATTTCTCTGAAAGAATTGCAACAACAGCTGCGAGATGTTGCTTTATGTGTGGAAAAGCCATTTTTTAAAAATGTGCACTTGAGAAATTAGCACCCGCGTTTGCCCATTGTATTCGTCAGAGTACTTTTTAAAAGTATTACTAACTTTTTTATTATTTTATTCATTCAAAAAACGTCAAAGACATTAACATTTCTTATCCACCATCTCTCCATTCCAATCCCGGAATCATAGTCCATTGTTCCAATCAGCAAAATAGTTTTTTTCTTTCAATTATACAATTTAATTAGTCAGAAATAGCCGACAATTTATAATAATATAAGAACTACATATGTATTTCAAGCATTTCTTTTATATCTATTTTTTTTTTTATATTTTTCTCAGCCTTTGCTCTCTTCGTTATTCATGTTTCAAAAGATAAGTTTTACATACAATTTACATACTCAGCCTCTGTTTCAATTCCATTATAAATATTCACTGATGTAAGGCATTCCTTTCCTGTCGAACCCCTTTCTCTCTCTCCTCGTTAAACAACCATGTCAACACTTCAAAAGCTGTTTTTATAGATCATAACAAACTGTTTATTGAATTTAATTATACATGTTATTATTTATTTCGCTGAAACTTTCGACCTCCGATCGTGTCCACATTCGCAAGATGATTGATACGATTTTTTCCTACCAGTTTACCAAATTCTACTGAGTTATGATCGTTTGACGTTTAAAACTACTGCGAAAATTTGACAGAAACACAGGTTTTACTGGTGTTTAACGTAGTCACCTGCCGTATGGGCTCAATACTACGGTGCCCCTTGAAACAGGAGTCGAAACTCATGGAAATGCCACCAAGAAAATGAGTTTTCAGGTTTTTATTGCCACAAATGATAGGATGTTGGTTGCTAAATGTATACACTCTTCAAACTGAACTTCCTTCAAATCATTTCCCGGGTGCCACCTCCATGACACTAGATCCGACCAACGCCCCGTTATAGTAAATAGTTTCAATACCGGATACACACCACACTTAAGTTGTATATTTAACTTAGTAAATATACTGTATGGATAGTTACCAGTATTGGAACGCAACAGTACTAATTATTGACGGCTAGTGTTATCCCCATCCACAATTATTGGTGTAAAACGAGACCTATCTAAAATCTCTGACAATTTGTGGGCATTGCCAACCGTTAGTTAACAAGCGCAACTTCAACCTTGGCCACTATAGGTCATGTTCGCGACTTTGAACTACCACAGCCAACACGATACTCCCCGAAGGGCCAGCCCACAACAGTCCCCCTGGCAAAAGGTTCCACAATGAATAACCACATCAACATTTGACTGTGACATTTTGTCAGAAAATAGTTTATGACTAGGCAAAATAAACATTCACCTCTTTAGCACAGTATTGATTATACTACTCCTTCTCCGTAACGTATCTTCGTCAATACAATTTAATGTAAAAACTAGGATGACGTAATCCAAACGTTTCTTCGTAACCACAAATTAATGTGAAAACTATAGTGACGAGTCTTTTTCTCCAACAATATCCGAAGATATTGGCATTTTCACTATGTCGTTATAACACCAAAACACCAACTGACGTCAATGATATATCAACGGCTACTCTATGTGGATGACTATTAACATGCTAACAAATTGTGTTGTTGCTTTTGCTACTGCATCCATTGGTATTACTCTCCTGGACCCGATGGCTTGCCTGCTATTGTTTTAAAAAAACTTTCAAACACTTTAGCTCATCCCCTTTTAGCTCTTTTCCAGCTCTCTATCTCTCAATCAATTTTTCCTAAGTTTTGGAAGAATTTGTACATTATACCTCTGCACAAAAACGGGCCTAAACGGACCCATTGCAAAACTATCATGCACACCCAAAATATTTGAAAGTATACTCTACGACATTATGTTTTTTCACTGTAAGTCTATCTTCTCCCCTAACCAACATGGCTTTCTGAAGGGAAGATCCACTACTACCAACCTCACAGAATTCGTCTCGAATACCCTATGTTCTTTGGAAAGTGGTTATGAAGTTGACGTTGTCTCAACTGACTTTAGCAAAGCATTCGATAAAATCTCGCACACAGTCATCCTTCGTAAGCTAAAAACTTTCGGCTTTCAACCCCCGTTTATTGCTTGGATTAAATCTTACCTTGAAGAACGTCGATATAATGTCATCTTTAGGTTTTCAAAATCCGAGTTTTTTACAGCAACTTCTGACGTCCCTCAAGGCAACCACCTTGGTCCTTTGTTATTCGTCTTAACAATAACCGATGTCGATGAGGTCATCAAATACTCAAATCTTTCTGTTTATGCTGATGACATGAAAATCTATCAACGCATACATACTAATGCTGACTCAACCCGCCTTCAAGATGATCTAATCAGTTTTTCTACTTGGTGCCAAAAAAACTTCCTGGAACTCAACATCAACAAATGCCAAGCTATGACATACTCGCGTAAGAGACCCCAATCTCCATCACGAACTTATTACATATTTGGTGAGCCGATTCTCTTAGTAATTTCTTTGCGAGACTTGGGTATAATTTGCGATAAAGAACTTAATTTTCGATCTCATATCGATAATAAAATTAGATAAAATTAGTTGAGCCAACTCTACTCTTGGTTTTGTAAAACATTGGTCCAGGGAATTCTCTAACCCATATGTTACAAAATCTCTCTACCTAGCCTTTGTGAGGCCGATACTCGAATATGCTAGCCAAGTTTGGTCACCGCTCTATGTTTCTCAATCGTTGCGTATTGAAGCTGTACAGCGAAGATTCCTTCGATTTGCGTTACGCGGCCTCCCTGGTTCCGACGGTTTCAATCTACCTCCTTATGCTGATCGTTTGATGTTGATTAACATGCAATCTCTTGAAAAACGCAGGGTGGTTGCCGATGACCTCTTCATCCATCAACTACTAGACGGCACAATTAACTGCCCTACACTGCTCCAATTGATATCCCTTAATACCAACCCACGCTACCTAAGGTATGTACCTCTCTTCCACCTCAACTTTCATCGCACCGTCTATGGATGTGGCGAACCTATAACTAGGATGCTTCGTCTGACCAACAATTTGATCAATGAATTCGACTTCCATCTCAGCAGATCCGAACTCCGAAATATCCTTCTTAACTCAAACCCCCTTCCTCCCTCTTAAATAAATTGTGATATCTTTTTCTCATACGTCTTGTGGGCAGACTATAGCCCACGCAAATGTAAATTCCCTACCTTACAAATAAAAAAAAAAAAAAAAAAAAAAACCCTAGGATTAAGAAATTAATGTTAAGTTTCTGCTTGTATTAAGCTCATAATAAATAAATAAATAAATATAAAAGCCAATGTTACTATATACAATAGACCAACCTACTCCAAAATGGGACACGCAGCAGGCTCAAAGTGGATACTTTATTTTTTTACACAGGTCAAAAGGATCAGAAATTCCCTTATATCTGCAACCATTCTCCTTTAACCTGGCTTTGGACAGGCTGCTTGTGAGAACAAGCAGAGTTTCACAGGCCCATCTACGAACAGAAGCAGGATGAATAAAATGCTAAAAGATGGTATTGTCCCGGAGAGAACTGAAAAAATATCAAAAATATCCAATCAAACTAATGATTGAACATCTAAAATAAGTAACTTTTTTTTTCGTCCGAAAAGGTTTTTTGTTTAGGACTAAACTTTGATGAGAATTTTTAATTAGTTTCCCAAAAAATTTGTTTATCAACTAATAATAAAATAGAATTTTACTACCCTGATTATAAAATCGGAATCATGTGAATGAAACATCGCTTTTCTTTTTCATACGCAAAAAATCATATTTTTGAGCATAATTTTTTACTTATGTCCTATTTTTATGACAATTTACTTGTACGCGCACGTAAGTATGTCTGTTGGCTTCGGCGAGTAAAACATGATGCGCATACATACTCAAAATAATGTTTTCTATTATCATATAGTCACAACAACAACAACTATAATATCCATTTCAAATCATCACCGAATCACTGCCAATGTGTTAACAATGTCCTTTTTTATAATGCTAGGACACACGTTTCTAAATAGGATTTGTGTGGCAACATAAAAGGGAGCAAATATGGTTTCGTCATAGTAGGTTGTATAAAAAATAATCCTAAAATCAAAACGTAACGTTTTATAATTCCTGAACTCATGCATGAGCCAACAAATTACAACAACAATAGCAACAATTGTTGTACACTTCATCACACGCAAGGCCAGCCGCTCGTTCGTCCATTGTTGCTCTGGATAAGGCACTCAATTTTGCAACGTCTGGCCATGCAAGGATATTGAAAATCTTAAGCTTGCTTTTGGAGGGAAGCATTGATGCGTTTTGACATTTTTATTAGTTCATTGTGCGAATTTTTTTGGCGATATGCTTGCAGCTTAAACACATCACACCTTTTTTTGTTCCATTATAAGGCACGCAAAGGATATTTCCTTCAATTGCCCTACATACTCACGTACACACTAACACACTCTTATAATATAATCGCATAACATTGTGTTGCGGAAGCTGAAAAGATTGAAAGAAGCACATGGAACGACCTCTAAAATTGGATTAGACCATTTGACTTTTGAGTCGACAATGTCCTTTGGCTAACTGCTGCAGGAGTTTCTAAAAAGCACGAATGTGTAAAGCAAGATTTTGTCGCATTGAGAAATTTTACCTTTTTACGCTCTGCCGTTGCTGTCTAGTTCACACATCTGATGTGTTAAATCCTGTTAGAGGATATTTTGATGTTCGAATATGTTTTGTCTGTGTTATGAATTTAAATCAACGATGTGGCGTATAAATTTGATGCTAATCTGGAACGAAAATTTTGATTGCGGCCCACAAATCAAATGAATCCTCTTAGGCTTGAAAGATTTCTTTTATGTTTGGAACCGAACAATTTCTGTGCATTGCTCTGAATCTTGAGATGTCTTTTGTTGAAGAATTATATGAATGGGCAGGTCAGGTGTAGGGACTCCAGGATAAAATTCAGCTAATATTATCAGAAAAATGTCCTTCTTCAGACATTCTTGGGTATCTTTTCACACTTTGGATCTTTGTAGCTTTTATTTGGGCCTATGAGTACCTGCTCAAGAAGAAAATCCTTTTATCAATTTGTCTTTTCTCCACTCACTATTTTTATCTGCAGTTTTGGAAACCCAATATTTCATTACACTGTACGAAATACTGAGCATACAAAATTTTGATTAAGAATTTTGTCTAAGGATTCCCTAAGTAATTTCTAATTTTTACTAGGCCAGGAAATGCAAAGTTAACATTCAAAAGCTCTGGCCACAATTGATCTTAAGAAGCACGGTAGGGCTGAAAGTTCGCCACGGTCAACGTTCATTGTACTTTGTTTTGCAATATCCTTTCAATTCTCACATAGTTTAAGATTTTTAACAGTGTAAGTACTGGGAAATTCATCTATCAATGAGTATTAAGTTTAAATCGAACAGAGAAAATGGAGTAAATTCGAGTTCAAAAGACTTTGAATTCAAGTTTAAAAAATGAAAGTCAGCTGAATCATTAACTATCTATTTCACTTCATCCTGTTTTAAATAGGTAAATGGCAATAATCTTGAAAAGCATTAATTTTTTGTTTTGAGGTTTTTGCTGTGATTTATCCGTCGGCGCCGAATACCCTCAAATTTACAAACATTTGTACCCCTGGAACAAAATAGTTGTTTTGTTTTTTATTTTTGCTACGCAAAGGATTTAGATATTACACCCATTAAGTCATGCCTGCCTTGATTCGAAAATGGGATTATAGATATCTGGGACAGAAAGGGAAAACCTAGTGTGGCGGAAAGCTTTATTGATATGAGAATTTGAGTCTGAGGCAAATTTAATGCCTTCACCTCAGTAAACTACATCAACATCATTTAAGACGTAAATATTACTGAGACTAAACTGAGAAAGATTAAAATGAAGAACATAGCCTAGCCAGGATTCGAACTCGAGTCCCCTGAAGGACAGTCAAGCTCGCTACCACATACAATCGTTTGTTTCTGAAATTGAAGAGGATAAAAGCCGACAAGACGTGACGAGTGCAATGACATCATTGCATAAGCGTTTTATAAAGTTTTGAATTTTATCAATTTTATAATATCTATTTATTTTATTCAGAAAGAACATAATTTTCTCATAAAGAACTAGCAAGGAATGTATTATCTTCGGCTTGGCCGAGGTTAAAATTCCCCTACACTCATGTTTATTATATAATATCATAAAACTCAGAATATAATAATTTCATATAACTTATTTCGAGTTAAAACCTCTTGTTTACTTTCCATTTCAATTAAACAACAAAGATTAACAATTAAATTATTTCTTAATCTTTGAAATTATTTGAACAATTAATAATTTCTTAATTGTTGTTATAAAAAGAGAATAATTAAATTATTTCTTGTCTTCAACACAAGAAATAATCAAAATAATTGTGTCCATAAGCAAACGAAATTGGTTAAAAGACAACAAAAATTTAGTTAACCGTTAATTTCCAAAAATTGTCCACATCTGTAAAGTGCAATAACCTATATTATCTTTATTTTGCACTTTATTATCTTTCGAATGATACAAAATTTGTACAATTCCAAGACCAAACATATTTTTTATTTATTTCCACTGCGCAAAGCAGTGTGCTACGCCTCACAGTGGGATCGCTTCATACATTTCTTGGAAAAAAATAGAAGGAGTGGCCCTATAGGGGCTTTCACATGGACGTACATGTCATCCGACTTGGGCATGTCCGACGACATGTACGATCGTTCGAAAGCAAATGAGACGGTCGGACCGACATGTCGGAAGAAAATCAAAAATTTTTGATTTTTCTGCTGGTCGGTCCGACATGTCCGACGTGTGAAAGCATGTCGGTCCGACTCGCTGCATTTATCATTTCTATAAAGTTTTCATCGAGTAAACATCGGCTTATGCAAAGCGAAAAAGGTTTTTTACTTCGGTTTTTACCGATGTGTTACGCTCGAGAGTCTGCAAAAAATGAAGTCGTCGTACATGTCCGATCGTTTGAAAGCTCAAACAAAATATTCCCGTTAGTTGGTCGTCGTACAATGTCGGCTGACATGTACGTTCGTCTGAAAGCCCCTTATGATAATGAAATTTTGCCAGCTTGATTAGAAGCATATAATTCAGACAATTTCCCCCTCTTTTAAATTAAAAATTTAACCTCTACATGAAACAAACAAAAAAACAGAATTAAGATAAAATTGATAGAAAAATGATATGAAAATAGATAAATTTTATTTAACTAATACAAATAAATCCAACAAACTTTGCATGCTAAATGAAGCATCCTTATCCGATATACAAGAGGTACTATTTATATTTCAGGAACTGGCAACACTAATGTCAATAGCTTAAATCTGGCATCACCGTAATAAAGTTTGACATTTGTTAGCATAAATGTACTCATAACGTTTTGATATACAAGTACTATTTGTTTTGTTTACAGTGAGTTAAGAAAATCAATTTGTTCAAAAAATGGACATTTCAAGAGAAGGTTTTCGTTGGATTATTTTTCACAACTTTCGACGTTGATTATCTCAACAAGAATGTGTCGATGAACTCAGTTCTTTACATGACGATAAAGCACCATCAAAAGCTGCAGTATATCGCTGGTATAGTGAATTCAATCGTGGTCGTAGTTCGGTCGCCGACGAATTCCGTGAAGGTCGTCCAAAATCGATTGTTGTGCCACAAAATATCGATGCAGTACGTGAACTAATAATGCAATATCGTCATGTGACATATCGTGAGATAGAGGCATCCTTGCACATTAGTGCCACTACAATACATTCGAACTTGCATGAACACTTATCTGTAAAAAATTTGTTCTCGTTGGATACCCCATAATTTATCAATTGCTCAAATAAGTCTCGCGTTAATTGGTGTAAGAAAATTATTAAAAAGTTCAATCGTGGTGCTTCAAAACACGTGTATAAAATCGTGACAGGTGACGAATCATGGATATACGCGTATGAGCCGGAAGCAAAACAGCAATCGACCGTGTGGGTATTCCAAGACGAGACAAATCCAACAAAGTTGTTCGCGCACGAAGCACTGCGAAGCAAATGGTCGCCTGTTTCTTCCACCAAATTGGTCATCTGGCCTCTGTTTCACTTGAGCAACGTAGGACGGTCAATTCTAAATGGTACACGACCATTTGTTCACCAGAAGTCTTTTGCGGAAAAATTCGCAAAACCAACCGCCAAAGACGAATCAAACTCCATCAAGACAATACGAGCTCTCACACATCTCGTCAAACGTGTGCATTTTTGAGCAGTCAAGACGTCGAATTGATGACTCGCCCTCCATACAGTCCTGATTTGGCACCCAATGACTTCTTCTTGTTTCCGAATATCAAAGGTAAACTACGTGGTCAACGATTTACGAGCACCTCAGAAGAAGTTGAAGCGTTCAAAAACCATGTTTTGGAAATGTCTCAAGAGGAACGGAAAAACTTCTATGACAAATGGTTTGAACTGCTCTCACAAGACACACAATCACACACATATAAAAATACACTTACACTTTATATACTTGTTTTTAAATATTAATTATTAAATAAGTTATCAAAAAATTGCACATTAAAAAACTTTCAAAAATATTTTATCAGTCATAAAACTTTGTTCAAAAGAAAAACATAGTTTGTTAAATATAAAACATAAATAACTGGCCATTTTAGCCCTTGAAAGGACTTTGACCTAGCTTCTTATGATCAATTGTGTTGTGCGTGTTATTAATTTTGTACACAATTGACCGAGAAACGGACCTACAGGCTTAACGCCGACTCCGAACGGCGATGAACGAAATGTTCTTATTCTCAAGAAGCTTTACATGGCATTTTGATTACTCTCTGAGGTTTGCCATTGTCTGCAGAGAGGTGGCGGCCGTACAGAAAAATTATTTTTAATTCAAATAATTTTCTGTCGCTGCTGGGGTTCGAACCCGGGTCTCCGAGCTCATTGACATAGAGGCCACACACTTTAACCAACTACGCCACGGACGCCACATATAAAACATTGTTCATTAAATAAAATTTCAAAAATAAAAATATTTGTGTACCATCACATTTGGATAGATTGTGAACAACCACAACTGGCAATCCTGCCTAATCCGAAAAGGAACATCAACAATATTGTATTCATCAACATTGTATTGGCCCTAGCATGTGCGCTTATTTAGGAATGCACCTGTGATAATAGTTAGTCATGCCGATAAATTTTTGCATTTGTTTGACAGAATTTGGTTGTGGATAGTCTCTTATGCATTGTATTCCTTCCTCCGATGGCCGTATGCCATGTATTGAAATATTGTAGCTCAGAAAATTTATGTTTTCAACTCCGAAAACGCATTTGTTCGGTTTAATGTTCAAACCATATTTGTCGAGTCTTTCGAAAACTTTTGTCAACTGTTTCATGTGTTCTGTTTCTGTCTCGCTAGCTATCAAAATGCTAAGTAGGCGAAAATTAAATCTAGTCCGTAAAGAACTTCATGTATGAACCGTTGGAATGTTTGTGCTGAGTTTCTCAAACCGAAAGGCATTCGGAGAAATTCGAACACTCCAAATGGTGTCGTGATAGCTGTCTTGTGGAGCCTTGTCTTCGGGAGCCATAGGTATTTGGTGATATGCTCTGACCAAGTCCAGTTTCAAATAAATGCTTGTGTTGTGTAAATTGTTTGAAAAATCGAGTATATGTGGTAATGGGTAGCGGTCAGGTAATGTACCATTGCATTGATTCGTCTGTAGTCACCGAGGAACGAGGTGTAGCGGAGAAGATGTCATCGATTTCGACGGTCTACAAATGCTAGATTTAACTAAGAAATCGAATTCTTGTTTAGCTATTTTCATTCTGGACAAGTCGTGGCTTCGTGAATGGTAACTGTCATTCTGTCACTATGTGATGAACTGTTTGATGTTTTACCGGTGTAGTATAGTCGGGTTCTGTGAGTAGTGAAGGAAATTTTTTGAGTAATTGTGTATACTTGTTGTCTAGTGAAAATAATTTTGGCAATGTTGTTTCAGTGTATGCCGTTATTGTGTTAACTGATAAATTCGTTAATAGGTCGATGAGACGTTTATATTTGAGATCAACAAGAAGTCCATATTTCGTTAAAAAATCTGCACCAATAATTCGTTTAGAAATGAGTGCTATAACAGATATAAATGGTAATTCACGTCGTAAATTTAAGTCTAAAGTTAATAATTTTTTTCCGAATGTAGATATTGCTGCGCCATTAGCAGCTTGAAGTGTCAAATCAGATTTCTGTCTATTAATTTTGAATTTTGAGGCAGGAAGTACCGATACTTTCGCTCCGTTGCCAATAAGAAAATTTATTTTATTTGACGGATCAAATACGAAAAGACGACGTGTTCATGTGACGGGTCTATCATCAGTCGTTGCGATTATAGTGTCTTTTAGTTTGTTGTATTGCGTGGCATAGTGCTGTGTTGTGTAGGATGGTTGTTTCGAACGAATGAACATGGTTGTTTACACTTTCGTACTTGATTATCGAATCTTTAATAGTATTTACATACCCAAGAAGTTTTGTTTTGAGGCCTATGTCTTGAGTTTGACCTGCGTCTTATTCTTGAGTTCGAACGAAATCGGTTTTCTGACTTAAGCGTGTTCACTTCTAACGTCAATTTATTAAAAGATTCTAAAATTTTTGAAGTGGAAATTGTTAAAGCTTGTACCATATTTGTAAGTTCAATCATGGTGGAAGGTTTTCCGAAGGCACTGACTTCATTTTCAGTCATGACTTCCTAGAGATTGTCGGCTAACGCTAGCAGTTCCTCGATCATTTTATGGCCTGACCCAGTCAACGCTATGTTTAAAGTTTTGGGTAGTATCCTAAGCCATAACTTTATGTTCCACTGAAGAACCGACTAGAATTAAGAGCGATTTGTAAAACTAGGAGGGTTTTCGGTCTCCAATTGCGCAGTCAGAAAGAATTTTGTCAATTCTTTTATTCTCACTTAGAGAATGACGTTCGATCAAAATATTTTTAAATTTTCGTACAAATTGGTCTCTAAAGGTTTTTGTATGAAATCAAGGACTGTCATAATAACATCCTGTGGAAGAGCTGTAACTAAGTATTCGTATTTAGTTTTGTCTGTCGTAATTGATTTTGTTTGGAATTGTATTTCGGCGTGAACTAAGCATGCTTCAGGACAAGTTGTCCAAAATTGTGGTAATTTAATAGATGTCGAGTGTATTTCCGTACTGTAAGGTATATCGAAAGGGTTTGGAAGTGTGGCTGTGTCAAAAGTTATCAATGTTTAAGTCTGTTCCTCAAATGTGTTACCATGGTGCAGTGAAGTGCCTACGTAATTGAGAATATAGGTTTCTTCCGACCCTATATTCTTAAATACGTTTCAGAATCTACGGTGTGTGCCTCGTGATAATCTAAATTAAAAAG
Organism: Pherbina coryleti; assembly: GCA_943735915.1. NCBI lineage: Eukaryota > Metazoa > Arthropoda > Insecta > Diptera > Sciomyzidae > Pherbina > Pherbina coryleti. Next base: position 58,396,301 of record OX030952.1, on the reverse strand, counting down.
CAACCTGTGAAAAAATTTTTTATAACATGTCAAATAAAAAAAAAATTATATATCAAAAAACTTTCAAAAATATTTGATCAATTATAAAAATTGTGTTCAAATGTTGAAGGCATAAAAAATAAAATTTAAATAAAAATTTATTAAACATAAAAATATTTTGTGTGGACACAAACGAATGCAAAAGTGTATTGATCATCAAGGGGAATATTTTGAAAAACAATACAGCCATTTTCGTTTAAAAATGTTTATTATTTACTATTCCCGAAATATAAATAGTACCCCTCGTACGTATATCATCCGGATAGCATTTTTTTTTTCTCATCTGCAACCTTTCTATAAGGTGGTAGAATGTCATACCTTCTTTTATAGAAGAACATATTTTATTGTTTCGTATTGGTACTTAGTAAGCTCTGAATCCATCATTAACGCTAACGCAGTTGTCAATGGAATGTCAGATGCTGATTTCAAATTTGCCCTCGTCACTGTACTTGCCATTGCTAACTGGGATGCGAAATCAGCAGCTTTATATCTTTTAGCACGATCACTACAATTTTCGAATTCTTTACCAAGCCTTCCCTTTTTCTGGGAATAACTTGGTTGATCATCAGTTAGAGATACTTCAAAAGAATAAGGCCTACACACTATAAATTTGTTTATAAACTTACTTTTCAGCCATTCTTCATTTATATTAAAAAAACGGGAAATTCTTCTATTGGCTTCTTCAAATCGCTTATTAAAGTGTCAACGGAAGCATTTTCGAATTACTTCGATCGCAATTAAAAAGTTCCACAATTAATTCCCTAAATGATACAGAAAATGAACTCATTTTAGAATTATTTCTGCAAATTTATACCGCGATTATTATTTTGTTTAAAAAAATTAATCATAAAAAAATGAAAAAAATAAATAACTGGTCATTGCAGCCCTTGAAAGGACTTTAACCTAGCTTCTTATGATCAATTGTGTTGTGCGTGTTATTAAGTTTGTACACAATTGACCGAGAAATGGACCTACAGGCTTAACGCCGACTCCGAACGGCGGTGAACGAAATGTTCTTATTCTCAAGAAGCTTTACATGGCATTTTGATTACTCTCTGAGGTTTGCCATTTTCTGCAGAGAGGTGGCGGACGTACAGAAAAATTATTTTAATTCAAATAATTTTCTGTCGCTGCTGGGGTTCGAACCTGGGTCACCAGGTTCGTTGACATAGCGGCCACGCACTTTAACCAACTACGCCACGGACGCCACAATTAATCACTTGGTTTATTATTTATTTTATAATTCTTAAAAAACATATTTTTTAAGAATTATATTGTGAGCTTAATGCCAAATAATTCATGAAGCAACAGGTTGCTACAACAACAAAGTTCTTTGCAGAACTAAACCAAGCTGACTAGACCATAGTTTCGTCGGACGCTACTCCGACTCATCAGTAGTCTCAGTGGTAGTGAGTAAGTTAAAAAAATATGTTTTTTAAGAATTATAAAATATATAAACTTATTAAAAAATGCCACAATTTTATAACTCATATGGTTTATTATTTTTTAATTCTAATTTCTAATTCCTAATCTAATTCCTTTCTAATTGCTGTCACTTTTGTTTTAATAACAGTCATTAAAATAATTAAACCCTAAAAGTATACATAATTTTTTTTTGCATGCAACATTGCTAGTCCGTATTGAAATTCTTGTGACCTATGTCCGAATTTTTAAAAACTTTGTTCGGAGGCCGCAAATATGTACGAACTTTTTTTACATATATTTAAAGAGACAATTCCCAAATTTCCTAAATCATAATGAGACGACCGAGGAAGACGGAGCATACTTTATATTTTCCATAGAAAATATAAAAAAAAAATTGTTTATGGACCAATTTTGATTATCTGATAACTTTTGAAATATTCATGAAATCTAAAAAATTTTTTCATAAGAATAATGGCAATAAGGTATACTTTTATAAAAAGTTATAATAATTTGCTAGTAACTAAGTTTTGTTTATTTAAATACACTGCTAAGTTGCATGTAAATTTAAATAAATTTTTTGTTTATATCCGTCTATGACTTTGAGTAATTTTTTCAAATAAAAAAAAAAAACATAAATTTTAAGGAAAACATTAATGGATTCTTCATAATTGAACATTTCTCTTTAAGTCTGCATGACCACATTATAAAAGTAGAGTGGTCGAAAAACTGATTTTCCGCCAAAATCCCACTGTGCGCCTGTCTGGATATATTCACTTATGTCAAAATGCTTAAAAATAAGTATTTCTTGTTTTCAAGCTAGACAAAGGCTTCTTAATCGAAAAACAACTTTACCACACAAAATATTTCTTCTTGAAAACTTACAATAATTCCATACAATACAAAATTGTTTCCCATACTGGAAATACTTGCTAATCATTGAAGCATTTTAGGCAACACTATCAGAATCATGTATCTCGGCATCGAACAAATTTATAATGACTCCTCACTCCCGGGCAAATGGAAAATGTCTCTGCATAAATCCATTGGAGGGCGTCAAGAGGCACATTCTGTGTAACATGTCTTTTATATTTTGCTGTTTTGCGTGCCAACATAGCAGGGACGACATGACTTTGAAATAAAGTTACTTAGTTGAAGAGCGAACTTTCATCCGGAAGTCAAACCACTCTTGATGTTACGAAACAAAGAAGGCACATTCACAAACAAATACTAGCTGACAAACACTAGCACACATACACGATGTTTGAGGAGCCACAAGGACTTCGACTCTAGGACATGGTGAGAAAAGTTTTTGTGTTATCTTACACTCTCTTATAAGGTGTTAACTGTACATTGTATGTTGAAATCAGAAGAACAACCAAAACTTTTCACCAGCTTCCACTTTGCGTGGCTGTGTCTATGGAGAAGGTGAAGTATGTGTATGTGCGTGTCTTTATTAAACTATGGCAACAACAGCCACATGAGCAGCAACACAATGTTGTCATAGCAGCAACTGTGGCAAAACAATGGAGCCATAAAGCATGCTCTGCTCCGTTGATGCGGGAGATTATAAGGACGATTCAGAAAATGAACGAACCACAGGAACAGCTTTTAAGGACTGTTGGAAAAACCCTACGAACAAGAGTTTTAAGTTCATTGTCCGAACTACGTTGCAATGCAAAGGAGCAACAAGCTGGTGCAAAGTAGTAGTCAACATACCAAACTCGGTTTGAAATCGCCCGTTTTCCTATTTCGACAAATAATAATGGTTGAGGAATATTAAAAAATAGCACTTTCTTAAGCCATATAAAGATTCCCGAAGTTTAATGGACTTCTTGCAAGAAACTTTTATAGTTTACTCAAAAATGATGAGGACATTTGTTCTTTAGCTGAACAAACTAGCTTTAACCAGGTTCGTGTAAATGTTATTTTGAATTAAAAATATTTGTTATTTCCTACCCCAACATCGATTGCAAGATCCCCATCCTACAGCATTTGCATGCGTCCATGTTTACTTTACACACCACTTTCAACTCACAAGCCACAAAAACAAATACTACGGCTCAGATATCCCCAAAGGCATGCAACAAGGGCGGAGGTGGAAGCGGAGGTTTTGTTTTACACTTTTGGAACATACCATGAAACAAGCTTCGCCAACCTAACAAACAACCCGTTCGCTGGCTTGTTCATTTTCGAATTTTTAGGTTATGTTTTCAATGTTTGCCATGTTTTGCATGTTTTCCTGATGCTCGAATGTATTTTTCTATAAAACTTTACAAACACAAACAAGAGTTCATCTTTATCCCGCATGAGGTTCATTTTATTTGCATTACATTTGGCAACTCTTCGTTGCCTGCTTTAGTCTCCGTTGTAGTTCCTAGCTTGCCTGCATCCATCGTTCGCTTGCCTTGTTGAAGTTTTGGCAAAAAAGGTGCCTCCGGCTTGACATGAAGTTTTTATGTTTGCCTTGTGTAACTGCACCGTTTTTGCCCCGGAAAATGATGCGGTAGTATCGAGAATGGGAGTCAACATGTTGTTTTTTGTCTGTTCTGCTTGTAATTGCAAATGAATGTTGGCTACATTGAATACGTTTGATGGGTAAAATGTTTAACATTTACACTGGGAAGGATTGGAAAACTCATCATATAACTAGTGATGACTGTTCATCAAGGTGACCTCATTAATGTGTGCGTTCAAATCGAATCCGAATAGTTGTTTTTACATTTTAGTATTATATAAATTTAAATGATATGGACATTATGAATCCATGTATTCACTTCAATAAGAATCTCTGAGATCAGAGGATTGGTAAACATTGTATCCCTTAATTAAATATCTAATAAAAGTGCTCATAATGTTCGCACACACATTCGACTTTACACTGTTGACCTTCAGCCATGGGCACATAAAAGGCACATGTTTGAATAATTTTTAAACTATAGAGTTTATTTAGTTTTTGCTTCATAGATTCGGAAAAAAATATAAACTTCTTACAATTTTTTTAAGGCTAAGCAGGGCAATTTGGGCTTGATCACATATGTACATAGCCCATTTTAGTTAAGGTGATCAGCTCTTTGCTATCTTGCATCGCAAATTATGAGGGAAAGCTACATAGTTGAAATGTGTCTTGTAAATAATATTAATTTTATGTGAAAAGGTTTTCATTATATCCTAATAAAACTAAAATTAGGTTAATAATTCGAAAAAATTTAATTATTCCAAAGATAATTGAAATAGTGGAAATTGCCAAGAAAATATTCAATGAAACAATTATTTTTGTAAGTGCAAACATATTAATTAAAACATGAATAGCAAGCCTCTTTGTTGAAAAACCTAAAATTCTGACGATAGATGCATAAGAATGAAAGAAATAAATGAGAAAAGTGAGTTGTGAACTTCTTGTTTGAAATTTAGGAACGCGAATCAACACTAAAGGGCAGATTTGATACGATGGCAGAAGAAATCTACTCCTGTCAAAAATAAATATTTTGACATGGCACCATTTTCACAAAGATAAATTTCATAAAGAATCTACAGTTTCGGAAAAAATTAAGTCAAAACACAAAAGACTAGAAATCCATTGGTAATACGTGCCTAAAACTACACGTCACGGTTAAGAGATCATCATGGTATGAGACTTATTTTCGTGGCGTGGAGTTTGGTGACTGATTAGAATTGTTGATAAGATTCACTAATTTGCAAAATAACGAATATTCCTATAAATTCTGTAATGAAGTCCTTTAAGTGAATAAAAGAATGAAGTACGTTTTCTACTCATGGATATCGTTTGATTCAATTTAAACTGACCACCTTTCCGAACTGACCACCTCAATGTTCCTAAACTGGACTTCATAAGATCATTAAAAATTGTGCTTTTTCTTATATAAACAACTTATATTAACAAGAAAAACACTTACCATTTCTGCTACAAAAATAATAATAACGATGTTTATAGAAAAAAGTGACTGAAGAAAGTTAGAACGCAATTTAATGAATAAAAAATATGCGGGAAAAATACACTGACGCGGGCCAAAAGTGAACTATCGGATCGAGCGCTACCGCGATGCTGTCATTTTTCACACACCTACCTATGAGCTGCACGGCGCTTTTCACCACTATAAGGGTTAAAAGATACAGGAAAATAATGTTGAAAGAATTCTACGTTCATACTATGCCATAAATTGCTTAATTTGTCATAAATTACTTCACTTTAATCAACTGCGTTTAAACTAGCTTTTCGTAATTAATTTTGACAGTTTTTCCACTTCTCCCAAAAAGTTCGTCTCTTCTACGTTTTTTTGTCCATATCGAATTTTTTGTTCAAAGAAATTACACCTTGTGATGCCATTTCTTCGATTATTTATCGAAAAGATTGGTGCTGACACCGATTTGATCTTAATTTGGATGGTAATTTATGATAAATTACTTAATTTCAAAGTAATTTCGTTGACAGAAACCCCATGCAGCGGGTGACCAGCTAGGGTGTGGAAGGACGTAGTGCTGGGCAGCGCTGCGTCTTGAACAAAAAAACCCACAAAGCCCGCAACTGGCACTGACAAGGCGAGTCGGTGCCGCCTTAAAAGCATCTTGCCCAAAAGCCCCTTTGTCTCTCTCTAGACATTAAACTTGAGAGGTCTCTCCTAGACCTTAAACTTGGAATGTGCGCAGGGTTTGGGTCCCGCCACATTAACACCGCCCAATGAAAACTAAAACAGCCTCGGATGATAACCCCAAACACGTTGACGACCACCGCAAACGAAAAACGGACAATGATTTACGGATATGCACCTGGAATGTCCGAACTCTATATAGAGAAGGTGCATCTATCCAACTGGCGGAAGCCCTCGAAAAAATAAAGGCTGACATCACCGCCATCCAGGAGATGCGATGGAAAGGGCAAGGCTGCTCTAAACGAGCAGACTGCGATATCTACTACAGCTGCCATGCGGAGAAGCGCGAATTCGGATGCGGTTTCGTCGTGAGACGAAAACTACGCCACCTTGTTTCCCGTTTCACACCCGTGAACGAGAGGTTGGCGACGATACGCATCAAGGCGAAATTTTTCTACGTAACCTTAATTTGCGCGCACGCCCCGACGGAGGAAAAGGACGATGCCGCCAAGGATGCTTTCTACGCGAGCCTTGAGAACGTGTACGACCGCTGTCCGGCCCACGACGTAAAAATAGTTCTCGGTGATTTTAACGCGAAGGTCGGAAAAGAAGGCATTTTTGGCTCCACTGTCGGTCAGTTCAGTCTTCACGAGACCACTACGAACAACGGTCTAAGGCTGATCGACTTCGCCGCGGCCCGAAACATGGTAGTTAGTAGCACCAGATTCCAACACCTCGACATCCACAAGGCTACCTGGCTGTCCCCGGATCAAAAAACACGAAACCAAATTGATCATGTTGTGATCGACGGAAGGCACGCTTCTAGTGTTCTGGACGTGCGTACATTTCGAGGAGTCAACATTGACTCGGACCACTTTCTTGTTGCAGCCAAGATCCGCATGCGACTATGCAATGCCAAGAACATACGCACAGGAATACAACGAAAGCTAGACGTCGCTAAGCTGCAATCACAACGGACAGCTGAGGCCTACTCCGCTCAACTCTCGGTTAAGCTCAACCAACCAACCTCTCGACCCGATGACGCCGGTGGACTTTGGGCGCACATCTCCCACTCCATGCGCACTGCCGCTGAAGAAGTGCTTGGTTTCCGGCGCCCACAACCTCGGAACCAATGGTACGACCAGGAGTGTCGCGAAGCGACAGCAGCTAAGAACGCCGCATATAAAAAGACGCTGCAGTCAGCTGCAACGCGAGCCGTGCGAGAAAAATACCGCGAAAAGAGGAAGGAAGAGAGACGCCTTTTCAGACGCAAGAAAAGAGAGCAAGAAAAGCGCGAGCGTGAGGAAATTGAAGTGTACCAGGGCAGGAAGGATGCACGAAAATTTTATCAACAGGTTAAGCGTCTAACCCAAGGTTTCAAGCCCGGAGCATCCACTTGCAGAGATGAGAATGGAGATCTGGTTACAGATACGCAGTGCGCACTGAGATTGTGGAGACAGCATTTTTCCAGTCTACTTACGGGCGACGATCCCACCAATTCCGCCCAAGGAGAATGCAGTTCAATACAACCAATTGACGATGATGGAATAGAAGTCCCGACACCTAGCCATGACGAGGTTCGAGCTGCTATTCAGCGGCTCAAAAACAACAAAGCAGCGGGTGCTGACGGCCTGCCAGCTGAATTGTTTAAAGCCGGCGGCGATGAATTGACAAGGTGCATGCATCAACTCATCAGCAAAATATGGCTAGCGGAAAGCATGCCCGACGATTGGAATCTCAGCGTGCTTTGCCCCATACTTAAGAAAGGAGACCCAACAATATGCGCCAACTACCGAGGTATCAGTCTTATTTCCATCGCATATAAGGTCCTCTCGAGCGTACTGTGTGAAAGACTTAAGCCGCAAATGAAAACACTGATTGGACCTTATCAGTGTGGCTTTCGACCTGGTAAGTCCACCATAGACCAGATTTTTACATTGCGCCAAATCCTGGAAAAAACCCACGAAAACCAAATCGACACGCATCATCTCTTTGTCGATTACAAAGCTGCGTTTGATAGCCCGAGGCGGGATTGCCTATACGCAACAATGTCTGAGTTTGGTATACCTGCAAAGTTGATAAGACTCTGCAGGATGACGTTGAGCAACACATGCAGCTCCGTTAAGGTAGGAAATGACCTCTCCGAAACCTTTAATACCGAACGAGGTTTCAGACAAGGCGACCCGTTATCCTGTGATCTCTTCAATATCATCATGGAAGGGATCCTACGAAAGGCCGGTGTGCATCGCAATGGCACCATTTTCTACAAAGGTGTTCAGCTCCTTGCGTATGCTGATGATATTGATATAATCGGCAGAACCAAGAGAGATGTCACCGCTGCTTTCACCGCTATCGAAAAGGAATCAGCCAAAGTGGGTTTGGCGGTAAACGAGGGCAAGACGAAGTATATGTTGCCTGCAGGTAGGGGAGCGCGGCGTCTAGGCTCTCACGTTTCAACAGGCAAATATAATTTTGAAGTGGTCAAGGAATTCACCTACCTTGGCACCGCCGTTAACAGCAACAACGATGTCAGCCTGGAGATAAAGCGAAGAATAATGATTGCTAATAGGTGCTACTATGGGCTTGGTAAGCAATTACGATGTAGAGCCCTCTCTCGATCGACGAAACTAACACTCTACAAGACGCTCGTCATACCTGTGCTTCTCTATGGCGCTGAGGCATGGGTTGTCTCGCAAGCAGACGCAGCCGCTCTTGGGGTGTTCGAGAGAAAAGTTCTTCGCAAAATCTTCGGTCCGATTCGAGTTGGCGACGACTATCGCATTCGAATGAACCACGAACTGTATGAGCTCTACGACGACATTGATATAGTTCAGCGTATAGCAATCCAGCGACTACGCTGGCTGGGTCATGTCCATCGTATGGATGACGATGCTCCAGCGAAAAAGGTGTTCGAATCGAAAGCCGAAGGACGACGACGACGAGGAAGACCATGCCTCCGATGGATTGACCAGGTCGAGGAAGCCCTAACCGCGCTTGGTGAAAACAATTGGAGAAGGCGCGCGCGAAGCAGAGGCGCCTGGCGAGAGCTGATGAGGTCGGCCGAAACCCGACGACGGGTTGCAATGGCCACCTAAGTAAGTAAGTAAGAAACCCCACGGTGAAATTACTTAATTTGGACATGATTTATGCATAAATCAAGAATGAGCCTTAAATTACGATAGTGAGAACATAGTATTAGTGGGAATAAATATATCTACAGAAGTGATAATCTACAACTAGAATTTTTCTATGCAATATTTGTTAATAAATATTAGGGATTTGACATAGCTTCATATCCGCATCCACTGAGCAACAAGAATTATTTGATAACGCTATATACCCGTTATTTAATCTTACTTTTTTCAATAAAAATTTATTTGTTCTCAACTTTAGGAAAAAAATAATTTTTGGGAATTTTAGAATTTTTTCGTGTGTAAATATACATTTTTTTTCAATGAAAATTGCAAAAGTTAATTGTCTAGCACACGGCCGTAAGCAGGGTGTGCTAGGGGGAGCTGAGCACCCCAAATATTTTCCGAGCACTCCAAAAATTTTGCGACTCTCAAAAAGTTCAACAGAAAAATTCCTCTACTTATCGAGAAACGTTGGTCAGGACACTACAAAGCAATTGTTGCAATTCAAAATAACTTCGATCAACTTCTTAACTCATTGATAAGAATAAAAGAAGGTGCCTGACACAATCTTGGTGCAGAGGATATGCTTTAAACTGTTGGACTGCTTGATTCTATGGTGAAGAAAAAAATTTATATTTTTGCTTGGGTTTCTTTGCAAAATATTGGGAATAATGGAACCAGCAAATAAAATTTTGCAAACACGTGATGTTGGTTATCGTAAAGCTATGCCAATAATTCAGGCAGTAATGAAAAATGTGAAAGCTTTGCGAAATGAAAAATCATTTGATCAATTCTTAAGTGAAGCTGAAGAAAAACTCAATTGCATTGATTATGTTCCTGCTTTAAGAGCAACAAGAGTATGCCCTCGACCTTCCTGATTAAGTCAGTCGATTGTATTGTCTACGCTGGGAGTAGTGATCTTGATAATGACTCTGCAGTAAAGCTTATTTATTATGCTTTAATTGACTCCATTATTTCGGAAATTGATCAAGAATAATGACATCTTAAATGTTGTTGAAGCCGTTAACGACTTTCTAAGCGAAAATTTTGACTTCGATGCATTGCAACCATTAAATGAGCTTAAATTGTCATTGCCGTCCCGAGAACAATTTTCCGTTGTCAAAACTTTTGTGATTAATGAAAAACGCAAATCTGAATCGCATGACAAAAGCATACTTCAATTATTGTATTCCGTTAAAAGCGCATTTCCTACAACTTATCTACTCTTCGAGGCGTTCGAAACATTCGGCAGTAGCACATCTATTAACGAGTCATAATTTTCAGCGCTTTCGAGAATAGATTGGATACGGCAATCTTCAATGACCAATAAACAATTGCGTGATCTTTCGTTCCTTGGTTTTGAAAAGGAAAGATTGAAATCATTGAAAATAGATGTTATTTTACGAAAATTTTCTGAGAAAAATCGAAAAGTCAACTCTTCTAGTTCAGGTATATACACAAAGTATAAAAACAATTCAGAAAAATGTATTTTTACAAACAAATTTTCTCATAGAGGAATTATAATTTGAACAAATTGTTATTTATTTCGTTTTTTTTTAAAGTCAGCTCCCCCAAAAACTTGCTCAGCTCCCCTAAGTCGTTGTTCCTGACTACGGCCGTGGTCTAGCATGACCTTCAAAATATGTAAAATTCTCAGTGTCCTGATGTGCTCCCTGCTCTTGAAAGTGAAAGATGGTTAATTAAATAAGTAACTTGTTTATGTGCATAAAGACAACTTCAGGAATAATTTTGTAAAATTTGTTATTCAATGTGAAAATATCTATGATACAAGTCCATAAATCAATAATTCTATTGAATTCTGTCATCGCAATTTTTTCCCCAAATCAAAACATGTTGAAATATATACAAATACAACAGATCATGGTAATTAATTAAAGTACAATAAATATAATATTGCATGCGTTTTACTAAGTTCGAGAATTTGTAACTCAATCTAGTTTCGTCTGGTCAACATATAACCTTAAGCATAGAAGCGTTTTCTAAAAAACTTTCGCATATAATTTTACAGTTCTTAAATCTTAAATTTTTGCCCTTGGTTCAGCTTCAATTTTTTTAATTTAAGGTCTATTAGTCTTTTTTTAGATTAAATATTCTACTATGGTCACTAATTGTATTTTTGTCAGGACTCGTTCACGAAAAAAAAAGAATTGGCTGTAGCGTGGACTCACCCGTCGATTTTGACGTAACGTAATCCTCTTGATTTGGACACTTTCAGCTTGAAAACTGTAGATTTTCTTAATACAATGAATTTTAAATGCAAAGCCAAATTTAGCAATTTTTCAATATATGTCTTCAAATTTATTTTTATCTAAAAATTTAAAGACTATATACAAAAAATATTAACCGTTAACTTTCTATATGTATTTTTAATCTTTAAATTTCACGAAAGGGCTAAAATAATTCAAATTCTAATTTGCGTTTTTGGATAACCAATGTTAGTCGTTAGTCGTTTTCTTGGAAGGACATACACTCAAGACTGGTGTCAGCAAAATTTGCCCGATTTGATATCAGCCAAAGAGTGGCCAGCTGCGTCGCCAGATCTTAATCCTCTCGACTTTTGTGTATGGGGCTATATGTTGAGCAGGATTGGCATCAGGAAAGGCCTTAGCATTGAGAATTTCAAAGTTCGGCTGATACAGATTTGGGATCAAATGGATCAACATATGGTGCGTGCCGCTTGCAAATCATTATTCAAACGTTTGCTTCAAACAATCAAAGAGAAAAGTGAAAAATTTGAATTAACGACCTGATTTCACTAATATTGTATTATATTGCAACAAATAAAAATAAATTAAGAAATTTCATTGATTACTTTAGTATTTATTGCACTTTATTTTAGTGATACGTATTCTGGGTCACACTGTATAATTAAAAAAACTTTTTTGTCGGAAGATTCTGAATTAAAAGTTACATATTTTCTTTTCAAAACACTGCTTTTTTGGCCAGTGTATGACGTGTCGACATTTTACTGTTAGTTCGATGCATATTCACAAAACCATTTTAAATACGTCTAATTTCTCTTTTTTCGTTTTGATAGAATTACTTAATAATCAGTATAGATATTGTTGGGTTTTGAGAATGAAATGTTTTTTTTTTTATTCTTATGCGATAACTCACTTTACATTGTTATCAAACACACATTTACCGCACTATAAATTAGTTCTCTTTTTTATGTATTTCCCTTTTTTTACACAGCTGACATAGCAACAATACAACAATATTTGACCCCAGCACTACTCCAAAAACATTCTTGTTTAAAAAACAAATTTAAGTTAATAGTTCTCACCACACATACACGGCTGCACTGTGTTGATATCCGCATTGTTTTAGGATGGAATCGTCTACGCAGCTGCTAAAGAAATATGCAAATTTGTGTTTACCTTACAATGGGTGACATTTTAAGTAATTGGATCTCCATTTAGGACTGTTTACGATCGAGATGCTGCCGGAGCACACTCAGCACGGAGTGGTTGGGGTGACACTAGAATAACAGAACCGCATGCAATGTGCGTATGTTGAAGATGCGGAGGGTATACGAGTCAGAGTAGGCGTTACACTTCAATCCAATCACTCGGATTTTGATGCTTTTTAGTTACTTTGCAAGGATTAGACGATGTCTAACGGGAACGGATGATGCCAAGACCAATGCCGATGCTACTGCTTCTTCCATCAAGGCAGCAGGCCGTTGATGGAGGAAGGAAAATTTCATTTGTCATTCAGAGCTTAGAAGGGATTTGAAAATTTGGAATTTGGTTTTCTTTATGGACGCTTCTCATTACATTTTCATTATTTATTTGAATGTTGAACATGCTCGAGGCTCACTACCAACCATATCCGTAGCATTTTATTGCCAACATGTGGTGAGTTAGTTGCCAGTGCGGGTGCCTCTGCTCAGTGTTGTTGGTGGCACAAAAAGGACATTCATTGGCATGTATGTTTTGTTGTTCTGTTATTGTTGCTGTTGTTGTTACTTGTTAGTTGGTGATGTAATACGACAAGATTTTAATAGTGTGGAAAGTGTGGGTAGACAGAAGTACTATGGCTTGAGTGTATGGCTGGCTGTTGGTGTGTTTGTAAATCTACTGATGGGGGTTGCATTTATGTGCCCTCTTGTCGTTTCGTGGTGATGTTAATGGGTTTTGCCTATTAAGGATTAAGGATATGCGATTGCAATAAAACTATTAAATTGAGTTTCGGCCGCTCTTATAAGGGCCGTTCTGAGCCGTAATGATGCATAATATTGAGGTCTATTTTATATTATTTCATAACATTCTTTAATGTCACGCACTGTATTTTGTTTGATATTTTCGATGGATGGTTAAAGATTTCTGCAACGTGGTCTGCAATCAAAGCCGTTCTAAATGAAACTCAAATTCATGTCAACTTGTTGTGAAGTAGAAGCAATTGATTCAGTAGAGCTTAGTAGTCATACTTCACTCAAATATAACGAGTGAAGTGAGGGATTGTGTGGAGAAATACATAAAAAACGTCAGCCGTTTAATATTAGTTCAACTCTAAAAACTATATCAGCATATTTTTTTTTCAACCGGATTAAATTGCGACTCATTCGACTCAACCGTTCCAGTTAATCGAATGTGATCAGTATCAGTAATGCTCTCAAATTTATATCAAAAAAAGAATTTTTGGAAATTTGTTCTTCAAAGTATTCGACAGTATTTGATTTGATGACTAAAAATCAGTTTATTATAATAATTTTAAAAGGTTTATCTTTTGGTGTTTTCGTTTCTACAAAAAATGTTGCCCTACCACAGTGCAACATTTTTCAAGTGTTCCCTTGAAAAAGTACAGGTTTTGAACACAAAACACTGCCCTGCTTACTTAATCAGCTGATATATTTGTGTGCGCCAAAAAAAAAAAATTTGCTGTATTAAAAATATTATAAAGTGTTAAATTATCAATGCATATATTTATCTTTGTCTAAGAAACGCATTTAATAATATTTTCGTTAAAAGCAATAAGCTGATTTTCAGGGCAACATCCTCCCTTCATAAAGTTTCGCAGGGCAAGAAATGTGCCTATTTTGCCCTACATAAATGTAACATTTTAAGAAACAAACACAGATTTTTACACCCGTTTGCACTTATTTTACAATCAAACATGAAAAAAGAAGGGGACAATGAAAAGGCACCATTTGTTGGTAGAAACGAAAACACCATTAACTACTAAATTTCGAAGGCAGAGACATTTCAAAGATACTTCTATAACAACAGTTATTTTGTTAAATAACTTAAGTCAGTAAAAAAATGTGTAAATGCATGGTATAATAATACAAGGTAGCATTGACAGGGAAAACATCTCCTGTCAAAAATTATACTCAAAAAGAGAGCGCTCACAATCGGCGCTTGTTGAAAACACAAACAATGTTGAAAACGTTGAATTGAAAAAAAAAACAACAACCACAGCAGCTGCAGATTGATTTACACAAAAAGCTGTTTTTGACAGGAGATGTTTTCTTGTAGAAGAAAAAATAATCAGTTGTCAATGCTACCTTGTATTATTATACCATGGTGTAAATGCAAACATTCAAATCAATCAAATGACATAAGTAACATATAGTAGAACTTGAAATACATATGAGTTTTAAAAATGCTTGTACATATCGAGCTGCATCCCAAATTAGCAAAATAACGCACATAGACTTCCAAGTTGGTGTTACATCCTTGTGTAAAGATTATTGGAGAAATGAATAAAAAAGATCGGAATAACGCAGATAACTGGAAAAGTATGCTTTAAAACTTACCAGGCCCGTGTGCAAGGGGGGTTTTGAGGGTTCCTAACGACAACTGTTTAGTGCGACATTCCGAATAATTAAAATCTACTCAATTTTTGCATTAAGATAATATTTTTGTTATTTTTGAAGCGAAGCTTTTTACACCTCGTTCTGTGATTTGCTGGAGTGAAATCTAAAAAACGACACTTTTTCCGACACCTTTTTTCTTAGAATTAATGTTGCTTTTTTGCTTGCATCTATTGCGACAAGAAAACGTTAAATTATACTCATAGTTTAATGCTCTTACCATCAAACAATAAGCCTTCGTTGAGAAATGTCGCTAATTCAATATTAAGTATTAACTAAAGCTATGTTGTAGGAGATCACAATAATCTACGGGATTGTGTATTGGCTTTACAAAAAAGAGTACCAAAAAACAAAAATGTTGCTTCTATTTACTACCAGAGGTCATTAGGTTTGTTCACGTACTTTACTTGTAAAAACTTGCAGGGAGAGAGTAAAAGAAGAATTGAGATAAAAATATTTACAAAGAGAAAAATAGCAGAAAAAGTACGTGAACAGAAAACTAGTAGAAACTTGCAAGTTAACAGCTGATCAAACGAATTGACATCATATGCTGTTTTTTTTGCTATACTATATGGTTATAAATTATTGAAATCATTTCTTGGGTCTCACCAACATTAACATTATATTTACATTTTCCTCAGCATCACAAATGTTTCTTTTCCATCAATTTTAATACGAAATCAACAAGAAATAACTTTTGACAGCTTGTTTTTTTTTGACAAACAGTTTTTATCGGTAGTTGCAAGTTCTTGCAAGTAGAAATTTTGCTAGCAGAAACTTGTAGCTACTTTTTTCTCTCTCACTATTTTACGCTCTCGTTGTCCTCTCTCGTTGCAAGTTTTTCGAGTACGTGAACGCTTTACTGGTAAAAACTTGTAACAATTTGTACAAATTTTTTGTTAGTGAACAAAGCTATTATGTTTAAAAATAAGCAACCTGTAAGTCAAGCAAGTTTCCGTGCTTATTAAATATGTTGATATTCGTTCTAAGCAACAAAGTTGTCCAAACTTGTTGAATTTTTGTCTTACAACTTAAGAGCAGCTGGCCCGCTGAAAAATTAAGCAAGTAAAAATTAAGTTGCACACGCGGTAAGGATCGAAAATGTGCTGATATTTACAAGCAGAGTCATAAAAACATGCCTACGAGCTGTTCAGTTCTGTTATTGTACATTATTTTTTTTGACATGACGAAGTTACGTTTTGCCGCGCAGGTTTCCAAAGAAGTTGAAAAATGCATTTTTTCAAAATTCTTCGGCGTTGCATTGCATTGAATTACTCGCTGAGTATAAGAGCTACGACTAAAAATATGGTACGGGCGTAAAGACTAATTCTTTGACTTCATTACAAAAAAAAAAACAAAAAAATGCAAAACGTGGGAACTGCTTAAGCAACGCAACTGAAGATTTGTTACATTGAATTATTACTCGCTGAGTATTAGTACTAAGATTAAAAATATAATACACCAATAAAGGCCAGTTCTAAGCCCTCACAACAAAATTAGACATAAAATATCTGACGTCATGGAGACACAGAGAGAGCCGCTCAAAGATCGACAATTCAACATTCATGCAGCAGCGTTGCATTGAATTTTTACTCGGTGAGTATATAACACCAACACCATCACCAACACCAACACCAACACCAACACCAACACCAACACAAACACCAACACAAACACCAACACAAACACCAACACCAACACCAACACCAACACCAACACCAACACCAACACCAACACCAACACCAACACCAACACCAACACCAACACCAACACCAACACCAACACCA